>JAOBSW010000027.1:0-84447 GCA_026214975.1 Gentiana macrophylla | reverse complement strand
AAATTTTTTTCCTTTGTTATTTTTTTACCTGTTTGTTCTTTATTATTATTATTATTACTATTACTATTACTATTATTATTATTCTCAATATATCATCTCAAAACCCTTTTGATTTTGTATCTAGAATTATACAAAACTAATTACATACCCAAAGAATTTATATTTATTATTTCTTATGTTTTTTATGTGTGAAACATCAATTGTAAATATAGTAATACATTTTTGTTTTAAAGTTATGAAATATCAATTGAAATACACTATATGTGTACACTTATATATATTTATGACTTATATACTATTTTTATAGGTATATATATACACAACACACGATATATACACATACATAAAAACAATGAAAATAATGTAATCTATGATTTCAGATTTATAGTGTTACCAAGCAGCTTTAAGTACTTAAATCATTCGATTACTTAATGTTTTCAGTTGATTTTAGATTTCAGATTTCGATTTGATTTGGAACTTCAGATTTCGAGACTTGGTTAACAAACGCCTCTACTTAACACTTCATCTTTGCACTTTCAAGCAAATAAACATAACATATTTTGAGAAATCATCTATAAAGGTCACAAAATACTTATGTCCTCCTCGTGAAACTTTGCTATGCAAATTAAAACATCTGAGTGTATAAGACCCAAGTAATTCGGATCTGCATGCTCTCTGATTTATATGGTTTACATTTCATTTTTTTCCATGAACACATATATCACATTTGTCAACATTATCATATGTGCATTTTGTGATAATGCCTAGGTTGTGCATGTTTTTGATAGATTTGTAATTTATGTGTCCCAATCCCAGCATGCCATAAAGTTAAGAATCAACAACATAAGCAAAGTTATTTTTATTACGTTCATCTTAATCATTCCATTACATGAGTAGCTTTTACCAATAAAAATATTGTTTTTAGATACAATCAAATTCTATCGACTCATACCAAGCTTGAACCCTCGCTTTGTTAGCGCGATCCAAATTCTTCGAATCTTTGTCATTTCCGCATACGAATGACTTCGCCAAAGTGAGAGACTTTCCTCCAAGTAAATTTTAGTTCCACTGCTCCAATCCAACAACTTTGGTACGAACATCATTTGTCATTTTGACCCTCATCCATTAGTGCATTCCATGTAAGTTTGAATTTAGATCGCTTATTGCTCATGGATTGTAGGCAGATATCTCCAGCCACCATCCGCCTTCAACTCCAAATCAAGTCGCTTCTTCCACAACAACAAAGTTGTGATCATTGTTACCATCTACAACATTCACATGATCTTTGTTTGCTTTTGCATTCTTCGCCTACTGCCGTCTTATTAGAACTCCTGCATTCTCTGAAAGATGACTGTGTTTTTCTGCATTAAAAGCAATCACCCTTGAACTTTTTGTTGGAGGATTGCATGATCCTTCTTGTCCCGAGTTTTTGCATTTATTGTTCCCTCGATTGGCGTCCTTGAACCATGTTGGCTTTTTGCCTCAAGTTCGGTATTTTCTCTCTTTAGTAGTCTTCCCACGCAATGAAGTGACGCATGAGGATTCCAGTATGCTTGGTTTCATCTCAGTAGATGTAATATCGCCGGACGGATCTAGATCCGCCGATTATGCAGCCGAGATAACGAGGATCACGATCAATATAAATTAAACTAAATAATTTAAGATCTACTCACAAGAAGGTGAGATCTACTTACCAATCAAAAGCGAGATCCAAAGATTGATGAAGTCGAGATCCATTTTGAGATGCCACGATCTTCCGATGTGTCTCCAAGCAACAACCAGTGGATGTTGATCCTTGATGCTTGACCTCCTTGATATACTACCGAAAATCCTGAAGATTTTCCCAACTCTAAACCCTAAATGGAAATCGACATCTCCACATTATCTTTTGTGTATATGGCGTGTTTTCATGTTTTGTAGGATTTAGGAGAGCTCTCTTTAAATAGAAGCGAAATCCTTGTCCTCCAAGGATTTAATAATTAATACAAATCAATTATAATAATCCTTATTAAATAAAAGATACTCTAGAATAATCTTGAACAAATCTAGAATATTTAAGGATCAATCTAATATTTTTTCAGATTAATTATTTAATTAGGTTAGCACACGTATGATACACAAAAGTATCAGTCATGAAAAATGTCTTTTAACATGTATTTAATTATTTAGCCCACTAAATAATTATTTACACATCAAATAAATAGTTCAACTACTTGAGTTATTTTGGAGGCCCAACGTCAAGAAACGTATGCATGTTAGGAGCGCATCGGGACCAATGGACTTATAACGGCCATTTCTGATAAATTAAATAAAATTATTCATCGAATGGAACAATTC
Source organism: Gentiana macrophylla (assembly GCA_026214975.1). Lineage (NCBI taxonomy): Eukaryota > Viridiplantae > Streptophyta > Magnoliopsida > Gentianales > Gentianaceae > Gentiana > Gentiana macrophylla. The sequence goes on along the minus strand of JAOBSW010000027.1, from coordinate 82,110 downwards.
TTATTCAATCTATTAATTCCGGGATTACGCCACCATAAGCGAAATTGAACTCTATCGATTATAGATATATACTTACACTCTAATCATTGAGTAAAAGTGTCCATTGATACAATCATTACATACGGATAAATCCTCCATAGACCGTTCGTTTAGATTCGGGATATTTTAAGTAAACCCTTCTCAAAACATCTTATCCTTATTTACCATTAACCCCTAGTGATCAATTAGTTCATAACTAATATAATATGAAGCGGGCCCATCGATCGCTTTAGGATTAACAAATAAATCAGCTACAGCTTCACTTCCCGCGAGAAGGAATGGATTCCATATCTGTGAAATCACGCACTACTCACTCATTTGAGAATAGAGCCAACGAGAAGTGTTCGGATCACATGTATCCAAGTAATCCTAACTAACATATCAAACCCTACTTTGAACCAAATAGTAGCGTGATCACATCGAGATTGAGATTAATCCATATATGATCATCTTGTGATTCAATAAGATTTCTCGATCACGGAATTATATCGAGAACTCAAATCAAATCGGTTCTAATCTATATGATAGACATCATATATAAATGCCACCAGGTACCACTATACCGATGGTCCGGATAAGATAGATCACACCGTTAAGTGTTATGGGCGCATTATTGGTATATTAATCATGAGACCCATACTCTGATTAAATTCACCACGGACTAACTAGTTTTAAGCATATCATCACTAACTCAATCCTCGTGTGTATGCCATACACTGAGTTATGTGATTACATACCGATATACTCAGGGTTTTCAGCAGTGTAATGATATAAGCATAAATGTAAATATTAAGATGAATTATAAATCTTGTAAAAAACAATTACAGAAATTGTCTTTCGGGCACTAGACCTAACATCATCATGTTTTAGTTTCTTCTTATAACCAATCCAAGAAGTTGGAGATTTGGAAATAATTGCACCAACTTGGAATGCTTCAGGCAAGTTAATCTCAGCATGTTTCAGATTAGCAACAATGGATTGTAATTCATGAACTTAGGTAAAAACAGGACTTACCATCAGCTTATTTTGAAGTCAAAATAATTACCAATCAAAAATTTCGATTGCTTGCCTCTTGAATGCGGTACTTGTTGTCAGCGTCTCCCATAATTCTTTTGCGAGTCTCGATTGTCCTGTGTCCATTGTAAACTGAGTCTGACAACGCATTTAGAATGTTTCCCCTGCACAGGAAGTCGTCATCCTTTCACTTCTGCCTTTGTTCCTGCAACTCCCTCTTCTATTCATCAGGATCATCCTCGTTCTCCTCAGGAATTGGTGCAAGTTCATCACTCAAAATGTATGATAGTTTGATTCTTGTCAAGAAAAAACAAAATTTTCTCTTGCAGCTGAGTAAAGTTGTGCTCATCAAATCGATCAAGATTTAACCAAATCCTGATTCATGACTTGGATCGATGGTGCCACGAAGTCATTCAGTGTCAAATCCTTAAACGAGGACATCTTTTAAAACTGTTGGAAAAATTTAGTACTTAAGATTTGTGAGAAAAGTTGAAAACTCCAAGGCACGTTAAGAACACTTTGCCTTTTAATAGATGTTTCGTCCCACTCGTATGTCAACAGGGATCAATCGAAAATCTCTCGAAGATACAATGAAGAGGTGTTTGATTCAAACAATGACTTGTTTGAATCAAACCCAAACACTCGCAAAAAATCGATGATGCTTGTGTATTGTGTGTATATCTTTGTTTGCATAGTTTGTGTCTTTTATAAATTTGCAAGTACCCATAAACGAAAATGGAGTACTCTCGCCGCACGAAAAAATGTAGGGTTATCACTTTTTCACGAAGGCATGCACTCGTGTATGGGTGCATCGATTCGAAATGATGTCTGAATCTGAAAATACATGAATCAATCTGAAAATGCATACAACCTTTCATGAGCGTCGCGATGTCGTAACCCCACGTTTCGTTCTGGAACATTAATTACGTGCACAACAACTCACATGTAAGCGATCATAAAATATTTTTACTTTATGAAAAATATCTAACAATTTTGAGACTTGCTTTCCACATGAAAAGATTCACCTTAGAAGGTAACAACTTATTCCACTTTACCAATTATTCCACTCTTATATTTTCGCTCTTAACTCTCGGTGGATACCTTAGAGTGTTGAGGGTTGAGTCTTGCCTTGTATTACTTCCTATTTCACATACATTTCACGATTGTCAAGTTGGTATCATAGATTTGGTTTTCAATTGCTGGCGAAGACATAACGGACCAAACACCGATAACTCGCAACACGTCAAAGAGACCTTCGAGATATTGAGTTGGATGACTGAATGAGACAAGTGCAATAGCTCGAGTGATGCCTTGCGCGTGGTGAATCATTGAATCGTGATGTTGAGGGTCATGATTCAGAATCGTTTCTGACAATTAGGAGGTGGACATTAATCTATTCCCCGGTGAAAGATGATTCAAGTGACAATGCAACTCGTGGTCAAAGACAACGACAGAAAAATGTTTATGATAAATCTTTTGACATCACGGATGATATTCAAAATTTCGATGGAAAGAATGATCCTGATGAGTTATTGATCGGGTCAACTATTGATCGGGTCAACTCTGTTGAGAGAATTATTTAATGTAATAATTCATGCATGCTTTATTTTTACTGGTATGTCCTTTTGATCTTCTACCCTTTTTTTAATTATTCTTTATACTCACCTCGCTTCTTGTTTTCCCACCAGAGAAGGTGGTCAAGAAGAAGACGAGTTCAGATAGACAGTGGCAGTGCGAGGAATTTTAATGAGAATTCGGAAATTTATCATTTTTTTCCCCGTGATCACATATATTTGTATATTTACTCTCTGTACGTATAATTATAAGTAAATGAGATAAAAAATAGAAATTAATGATAAAAATAAAATTCGATTCTGTATATGATATCGTTTATTAAAAAAATCTCCATCATTAAAAAAAAAAAATTTATTTTAGGGAGTAAGTATGTGCACTGAGCTTGTGGGTGAGCAGCCGCCTAACATAATAGACGTATAGTGGACGAGTAAGTGAAGTAATATCAATTCTTTTTCATGTTCTAGATTAGTGTCTTTTCCTTTCGCAGAGCCGGTCCTAGAAATTTTTGGGCCATCGGCGAAGTATCACTGTTTCGGCGAATTATCTTTTAGTTGAGTTATTTTTCTTTCTTTTTTATTCGAATAAACATACTTACAAAATTTTGCTTCAATATCGTCTTTTTTAACGTATGTAGATATGAAAATTCAATTAATTGATAAGCGGCAAAACATCCTACAAAGTAGTAAAATTCAATATATTTTTCTAGCATATTTAGGGCTTTTAGTTCTGATTTTGTTAAATAAATAAATGTATCATTGGTGAAAAAATCAGATCAATCGACATTATTATCGAAAAAAGCGTTAAATAATCGACGTTCTTAGTGTGGTGTCGGAAGTAAAAAAATAAATACATATGTCTTTATCGGAAGTAAATGAAAAATAATAACTAAAAGATTATCAATAGTAATTTTTGTGAGTGCATTAGAACTCGATATATATATATATATATATATATATATATATATATATATATATATATATATATATATATATATGTGGAGGATGCCAGTATATCAGGTTCCTTTCAAAAAAAAAAATTTCAGGGTTTATAAACCACCAAATGTAAGACCCATTTTAGAAAGGCCCAAAAGAGGTTTAAACTTTAAAGGAGTCAATAAATTTACTGAAACAATAAAACAAAATAAAAAATGCCCAAAGAGATTTTAAATGAGTCAATAAATTGGCTCAAATAATAGAAACAAAATAAAAACTCCGTTGCCGTGACTCACCAAGGTCTTTCCGGTGAAAGCCGATTATATGTCCATCTAGACTATGACAGATGATTTTAAAATATTTGAATACGTATTAATTATCGTTGTTAATTATTTTTTTTTTGTCAAAACATTTAAATTCAGGCCCACAAGACAGTTGGGTCTTCGGCCAACGGCTCTTCCGCCTACACATTGGGCCGGTCCTGTCATTTCGTATGTTGACATTGTATGCCAAGTTGTGGCTAAACCATGTTGTATTCTGTTTTTACTCAGTTTTGGGAGTTGTAGAACTTTCACTTTGAGATGTTACAGTAGCAACAAGTCATGTTTAATTTGCTTTCACATGTCTGGATATATATATATATATATATATATATATATATACTAGTGGGATGTTAGAGTGCTTTGCACGATGAGGCCTCGGTTTTTTTTTTTTTTTTTTTTTTTTTTTTTTTTTTTTTTTTTTTTTGAATCGAATGGCGAAGTTGTTTTTATGTGTTTCATTGTGGGGGTAGGGAAGATGTGGTTGTAATATATCAAAATACGTCCGTTAAGACTTTTTTTTGAAAAGTAGTTGTGGCTAGAAACACGGTGTACATGTATCGCGTGTTTCTCAAAATACATCATTCTTACTTTTGACTACAAATTGTTCCAGCATGTTAGTATTTGTATCATACATAGGCTGCTGTTGTGGGAGTACCTAGCAAAATAGATAGTTTGTGGGAGTAGAGTAGCAAAATAGATAGTACATAGGCTGCCTTTGTGGGAGTAGATAGCAAAATAGATAGTTTTTATGGACTTAGGGGAATAGGGATGTGGTTTTATACATTGTTGAGCGGTAGAGTGCCTAGATATCTGTGAACTTCATCTTTTTGATGGGTGTCACCGGTGCCAATGAGTCTGCATTTCCATCTTTTCCTCAATCTTGCTCCAATCTACATTCGTTTTAGAGATGGAAAAGGAAGCAATAAACGACCAACACCATATATTGCCACGGCAAAGAAGTGGCAAACCGAGCCAAGGGCCTGTGGTTCACCAGATAGCAGAGACACTGGTCCAGTGGAGAAAACACCTCCAAGGCTAAGATAATCGAAGCAAGCTTGGCGCATTTCTTTTCTTGCTAGATCAGGAGAAGAAGAAAACACCTTGTATAGTGCATTCGCCAGTGTATTGATGGTGGATGCTACAGGCTGCAACATGAGAAAGTTTCTCGTAAATAATTGACTAAAAAAATGCTAATGTTATTGTATAGAGATCAAGTACCTTTCGTAAAGTGTAAAATGATTTGAAGATATTTGCAAAGAGTAGGGGCATCGTTGAGATCAACAAGAGGTCTAAGCAGATTACGTAACACAACAATATCAGACAATGCCACGATCCTCCTCCTCCGTCAAAAGGGTGACGATGTTGAATCGTCTCCCATGAGTAAAGCCCCCAGGCGGGATGAGATCTCCGCCGGCATGCTTCATTGGGCATTGTTCTAATATTGCCCTCTTCAATCAACGCAAGGAATGCACTATGCAATTCAGAAGGGGCCTACAATATATAATAAGCAAGTGAAAATTTTAGTCAAATTACCGCGACATCAATAATTCGAGAAATCAATGACTGATGAACATATATATAGTGTTATATTACCTGTGATGCAACAACTGTCTTCAAATATTTTGCCCATTTCACCATTTGAAATCGACGGGACCTTTTGACCGGGTACATCAACTAAACAATGAATTTAAATATGCTCTTTGATTGATAAAATAATATAGGTGATGGATCTGCTAGAATGACATGGCCATGATTGGCAAATGGAAGTTGACGAGTTCTTTAATACCAACCAAGAAAACAAGACGGCACATCAACTCTGCAAAATAAAGTTGTCAACAAAACACGCTTTGAAAGAGGGGGAAAAAACCTCTTTGAAACAAACAAGTGCAAAAACAAAAAGACAAAAAAATTTCTAATTAACTGAAAAATATTACAGAGCACAATCTAAAGATCTGCCAAAAAGGATTAAATAATGAGAAGTAAGTTTCAAGCCAGTACTTCATCCGTCACATAACATGAGTATTTTTTACTCTTTGCTGTTGTCTCCCATAATATTAGTTTCTAAAGACCATTTTTCTTAAAATTTACGACATTCATCCACATTCTTAATCAGTGCAAAATTCCCTAAAAAGACGAATAATTTGGGACAGGGAGATTAGTTAATGTAGAAGCCATTATCACCTTAGGTTCACAGAGAGTCCGTCTCAAGTTTGAAAAGCAGCCATCGCACACAATAGTCAGTGGAGCATAGGCAGTCACTTCATCAACGGACTTCGTTTTGTATTGCACACCCCGATAGTTCCATCTTCTTCGACGAGAGATGTGATCGTTCCTTGCTCCAGATTGGACATTTGGTTATGATCAATAACTATTAGTCTTACAGCATGCACAAACGAACCACTTGGAGCAAGACAAATACACAACTAAAGAGCATTGAAAATGTCAAAGATGACTGACGGCAACATCTTAAGTCTGTCAATTCACTACACATTAAAAATGAATTGATTGAGACATTCCAAAATCTTGGACCGTGGTCAAGCATCGATGAAAACGAAGGCCGGAAGCATAACTTTTCAAACAACTATATCATATATGTATATATTTCATAAAAGCCATTTCAAAGTTTCCCTTTTTTGTGAGGACTAAAATGATTTTATTAATTCATATCATAAAAATATCATGCATTACATGAGAAGGAGGGGAAGAACCCCAATCCACACTTCCAACTAAGTGCGAACCTCCTTAGCCAAGAGATGTTCAGGGATATTCGCATTGCATTACGCTTGACAAAATAAAAAGGAGTGCTCATTTAAACCAATAAAAAAAGGAACACATTGAGAAAAACAATATTTAGGGATTAATAGATCATAACTAAAAAGGTAAGGGATATTACTTTGGAAGAGATGCAGCCTTCTCTCTCATTCTTTGAATGAACCTCCCATTATGGAAGCTCCTATCTCAAACATCCGAATGAAAATTTTCCAGTGGATATGAAAGGCAAGTTCTTCTTCCATCCTTAAAAGTGCATATCCAAACACTTGTTGAGCATCAATTTCTTCCACACAATCTGCATTAACAGTAGAAATTTTTTTCATTACCATTAAATATGAAAGAAGACATAAGGCACCCACAATCCAAGAAGCGTGACCAAGATTTGAGATCTCGTAGTATGTCATTTCGGGGCTATTTAAGAACACTTTAAAATTTTCTAAATAGTCCAGGTACACCTCACCTTCCAATCCCAACTCAATCAGCTTGAGATAACCTCCAGTCAGAAGTACTTGCCAATGTGATCCACCGACCACCGCGTATCCGACTGCGGGTCGACTGCATTGCACAATACACAACAAAGAAGAAGGAAAAAGTCAATTATCAATTGATTAATTTCAAAACAACAATAAGCCTAAACAATTAATAGAATAAAGAAGAAAATATTAACAAAGAAGAAAATAGAGTGAAGATAAAGCGAAGAAGAGAATAGAGCCGAGAAATGAGAACAGATGAGGAAGAGTCGGGAGGCGACAAGAAGGAACGGAGAAAAGAGAGATTAATCACATGAGTGTAGAGATTTTTGGAGAAGATGGGAGAAGTGATAAGATCAGATGAAACCGACTATATGAAATCGGTGGTGATGGAGGATGAGGCACCGCCCACTCGTTGCGAGAGCAAGGAAAGTTGGACAACACCCATTCGCTGGAAGAGACGGTAGTGGAATGACTCTAACCTGCTGAAACGGCGTCGTTTTGCAAAAACAAGTCAGAAAACGACAAAATAGTAGACAAGATATCCGTAAATAATAGGACGCATAGGAAATTGAAGATATAGATATATATATATATATATATATATATATATTTTTTTTTTTTTTTTTTGGCTCCCTAATTCATGGTAGAGGTACGGATCTACTGTGGCTCTAATCGAATAAAATTATTTATGAAAACATTCATCTCTTGTCCTGCAAAACTAAGCTTTTTGATGTATTATTGTAATTATATCATAATAAGATTATAATTATTATTTAGATACGCTACAATTACCCTAACATATCTTATACAACGATACACTATAATTACAATAATATTTTATCTCAAAAGAAAAAAATTACAATAATATATATGGAAAATTAGGGATAAGCGACACAATCTGAAATATTTTTAAGAATAAGAGACAACTACATATTTTTTATAGGGAGAAGGACAATGCATAATTTTTATAGCGGAAGACAACAATAATCCTTAAAATCAAATAATCTCCCTAAGTGAATCCCAAATCGGTGAATTTCGATAGTGAATTTCGATAGTGAATCCCGAAAAATAGTGAATTTAAACGATGAATTTTGAAAAATAGTGAATTTAACAAATGAATTTCATCAATTAATTTAAATGGTGAATTTGAACACAAGTGAATTTCGACAGTGAATAAATAGTTTTGTCTTTATCAAAAAGTTTTAAAAAGCGTCCTTCTACTCAATTGATTAAATATTTCATCGCCCTTCTCCTCATTCCCTAATATATATATGTAATAAAACCTTCCCTGAAAAACATAGACCTAAACCTCAAATTTCCAAACATTAATATCAGATTGAACCCCAATTTGTTTTATTAGCAGACTAAAAATGTTTTTTTCTGAGAACCTGAATCAAAACTTCCTGCACATCAATCTCCTGGGCCTTTAAATTTTTAGGCCCATTCGAGAAGTCTTGCTATTGTATTTCTTTTTCTGAGTCATGTACAAATTCTTTTCTCTAGCATCTTGCTCAACGTACGTATTAAATAAATATAAAATAAATTGTATATATATATATATATATATATATATATATATATATATATATATATATATATAATCAAGGGAATTAGAGATTTAAACTTGACCTCTTGGTTCTGACGCATAAAAATCATTGTTTCAGTGAAAAAGAAAGAAATGAAAAACTAACATATAAGCCGTCCCTCGTGAATTTAAGGCCAGCCCAAATACATTTATCGGCCTCGATAAATTTTTTGGTAGACTAATATTTTTAAGATTAAAATGAAGCATCTATCTCAAGAAAAATATGTATAGTCAACTAATAATAGTATAAATAATGCAAAAGAAATGTTTTTGTCAAACATTTTCAACAAAAGTATCACTTAAATACTTATCATTTAGCATTTTTAGATGCAAAAATACAAATCAAACTTGTGTAATCAATGTCAATTTTTGTTTTGCAATTTCTGCTATAGACTACTTTCTTTATCAAATATAATTTCTCACATAGAAGAGAGTGAGCCGTGACTAAGGCGAGGACAAATGTCTACAGTAAAGAAGGGGAGGTTTACTGTTTACAAATATTAAAATACTAAGTTAAGGCTTTTCCTAATTTCCTGCTATAAAAAAAAAAGAGTACTAATTTTGGCTTTTCCTTTTTATTTTATGCGAAAGGCTTTTCCTATGGGCTTCTTTTTAACAAAAATAAAGTACTATAAGAGTGCTAAACATGGGCTTTTAGTGGGCTCTAGGCCATGGCTTGGTTGGCAGTTGGCACTACTTACTATGATATGATATATATATATATATATATATACATATATATATATATATATATATATATATATATATATATATATATCAAACAAGATATATATGAAATCATTAAACAAGTTACATAATACATATAGGAGATCCAACATAATTAGATGAGGTTATGGATAGTAAAATGTGACTCCTTCCGCTTTTTTAAATGTCGAATAGAAAGAATCACATAGATTAAAAAAATTATTAATTTGTTTGAAATAGAGGTAAAATAACAAAATTGCCCTTCATTCATTGGTAATGAAAAATTGTACCAAAATTTATGTTATCGAAATGAAGGGTAAAGAGAAAAAAATAATAAATCTTTGACGCAGAATGTAAAATGATGAGATAAATAAAACAAAGAAATCCCGAAATGAGTTAGTTAAAAACATAGTGAGCAGCATTAAAACAATCAAATTATTTTCTCATACCACAAATTACTCCAAACAAGCCAAAGAAACATTAGTTAAAGTTCATAATATAAAAGACACATCAAACACATACATATTAAACCTACTTTTACGGACACAGACATAAATATATTATAAAGATAGATAGACTAATTAAAAAACACTTAAAAAGATAGTAGCTTGACTAGGATCACTTTCTCCATAATCTCACGTGTGGAACCTTCTTACAAACAAAATACATTATTAATTATATTATGATCTTTGAGTTTATTATCCAACGTTGTATTTCCATGTAAGATTGCTCCACAACAGACGGAGAATTTAGGGCATTTTGCTTAATAGGGTGCTATGCCAAGATTTGATGGGGCAAGAAATCCATCTTTCATCAGCACATCTTCTCCATCCTACAAAGAAGCATTCAAAAAGTTTTAATCATTTGTTTTCTAATGTTTATGGCTACCTATAAATCAAGCAAAGAAAGGAAGCCTTCGCGTAGTGAGAACCATTTTGTGAGACGTATATATTCTGATGGGTGGTATTATGTGTTGTACCCTCGAGTATTCTGGTTATGTATGATTATGACAAGTATGTTAAGCAATATAAAAAGTACGTGACACAAGATAAGTAAACAAGACATGCTAGGTTAAGTAAATAAGCAAGTAGTTGAACGCGAACATGTTTTATGCATTGATAAGCACGTATAGATTCAAGCAGCTTGCTTATGCTTTAGATCTTTAATGCGCTTGTAAATAGGATAAGTGAATTCTTGTCATGTCTCCCGCCTCATGATAAACATGTCTCATTTTTGACCTTCAACTTCTTATAGAACTCCTAGGTACGCTCACTCCTTTCTTTTGGTTGAGAAAATATACAAGAATATAAAGATCAAGTTGATGTTTCTGGAGAGCAAATATATTAAGGATGGATTTATGCAGTTTCTTTCATGTTTAGATTGTTTCTTTCAAATAAGGTTTACATGCCAAGAATATTACGAGAAGTTCACGAATATGCCCACACTGTGGGGCACATGATATGGCCAAGAAGATCAGTGGGGGCACAATATAAATTCTTATAGTATTGATAGTTCTACCATCAACGATTACAACAAACAACTACATTACATTTTCACGTCATTGGTCATTATGTATTGACGGACATATGCAGATGCCACTTTAGTAGTCTTAGGATGAGGGTCGTAAATTCGTCAAACTTGTTATGTTTTTAACTTAGGCTTGTCTATTAAAGTTTAGTATGAGTCAATGCATAAAATAGCACATCATTGTATAAATTTCACGTATATATATATATGTGTGTATATATATATATATATATTTCTATAGTGCTATATATGGTATTGTATTTTTTTTAATGGGCCAACGCCTATATCTCATTAAGCACAAGATCCACCTCTAGATATGGATCGCTCGTTATAATTGATGTAAAAATGTTGCTGCGATTATTTGTTTGAAAACAAAACATTTTAGGAATTCTTTGGAAGAGATGCTTCTTTAGAAGAATCCAAAACTCCAAACACCAAATTATGCAGAACTAAATACAAAAGAGAAAATTCCAATTAAAGGGCCTTTTTCTTTTTCCTTTTTGCAGGCTTACCTGTTGGCAGATATTGGATTTCTTCACGGGTTGATCAGGCATGAGTCCGAAGTGTATGTGGGGAAAGTGGGCCCACTAAACAACAAAAATTAAATAAATAAATCAAAACCATTACATTGAAATCATAATTGACAAGTACTATACATAAAAATATATATATTTATAAATGAATTATAAAAAGAAACCCTAAAATAATAATACAACTGAATCTTAAAATGTTTCAAAAAAAAAAAAAAAACTGAATCTTACATTCTTTGCAGCTGCACTGAAGGCCTCCCTGTGACTTATGTCTGGGTTTTCTGCTTTGATTCGTTGGATCTCGTCCCTGACAAATTATTTTAGTTTGTAAATGTTTTTAATAAACTAAGTTAAAATTATTTATTGCAACATATAGTATATATAGTTTTCTCCATTCCGGGAGGGTATTTTCTTGTCGGGAAATTATTGTGTGATATCCTCACATTCAAAGATACCCGTTAAAAGTACACATATGTTTACACGTATTTCGTGTTGTATTACACATTTACCACGTAAATAAATATGTTGAGACAACTCTTAATTATATCTCAGTTGTACTTAAAAAAACATTATATCTCAGTTGAATGAATGGCTTTAAGTTCCCACTGCAATGTCTTACGTAATAAAAGATCGGATGAGATATTAATTGTATTTTTTTTACATTTTTTATTAATAAAATTAAATCAGTTTTCGGATTTCAATTGAGAAACTGGTTCTCACCCAAATACTCATGGGTTCGCCCCTATATACCATATGACATCAAGACTAACAAAAGGAAAATGATAAGTACACAATATTATTGTATTTGTTTTCAATTCTATTTTTTGGACATTAAGTAAATTTTTTTGGTGTAAACCTAAATGTTTGCTTTATAAAACATGGTTGATTTTTATTAAAATGTATATTTTGTCAGTAAAAATTTAATTTAAAATATGAGTAATTAATTTATACATACTTGATGAAGCGATTATAAGCAGATGGGACTCTCTGGCGCTTCTCTGGGGCTGGAAATATACAATGGACAAAAATATAGATATCAGACAAAATAAATATTATAGAAACATCAAATCAAATCTAACCCTTCTTGTCACTACATCTGCTACATTTTATTATTTATTTATTTATTTCTAATAATTTCTTCATCATTGTCTAATGATCTGCTACTATTCTCTCTCCTTTTTCATTCTTGGACTTTGCCCTTTCCACATTTTCTTGATTTCCGGGAAACCAGTGAATTGCTTTTACACAGTCACATTTAAAGATAAGCCCCCTCCCCTCCCCTCCCCCCCCCTACCCTCCCCCCTATTTCAACCCTATCTATACAAGCAGCCTGGAGGATGAAAAATATGCAGATGGGTAAAGTAAAAAGGAAAAAGATAACCCTATATGTGGGGATAGACAGTAGGTTGCACAGATGAAAATACAGGATACGGGGATGAGTACGGGAAGAGATATGTGTAAATGTTAAAAATATAAGGATCAAAAAATACATAATAAAATGACAAGGACTAAATGATAAATAATAAAGCGCATAAAATAAAACAATTATTTTCAATTATGGTGGGTTTTGATTGTTTTGGATAAGTTTGCATCCATTATCTGTGGCTTATACTCAATATTTCTTTCACATTTGAGTTATGGATATAAATACCCGAATCTTGTACCCAACTTTTTAAAATTACAAATTCACCCTTGGTGTATATATTCTAAAGGGCCCTATTCTAAATATATATCCATGTTTGATGCATATCGGATACAAGACACGCTACCAGACATTCAATGACAGAATATGAGGGTTTTCTTTTGATTAAATTTGAAAATATGAATTAAAAATGGTTAAAAAGTAAAGCTAAAAGCTTTTCTTGAAGCAAAAAGACACTTATATACCTTTAAAACAAAAAAAACTGTACTAATTTTTGTGATATTCTTAGAAAGAAACTGTAGATGAACAAGTGAAATAAGCCATTTGGGCATATTCAAAAGTTGTCTTTCAAAAAATTAATGGAATAACCCAATCAATAAAAAGGAGAAGCATGCATGAGTTACATATAAATGCTGAAAAGATGCTTCATAACTTGTAACCAGAGAGACAATAAAGTATAGACACTGTTAATCAACAGGTGAACATCAAATTGTATGCTGGTCCTTTAAAAGTGTGGAAATTAAATTAATAACATTTTCTTTATTGAACACCTAAAAAAAAAAATGTCTACTTTTGTATCTTGAAAAACACAGTTTGAACCATTGAAAACCCAAATCACACAGCTACAGAGATTACGGGAAATTCTACTGCACAGATTCTTTATTAATTAAGAGATTATCATTTGCTCGTTTTAACAAGCAACTGATAACTCTAAAAATAAGAAGTTTTTGAAATCTCTGTAGTTGAATTTCCCGTACATTTCAGTCATAAATTTTCCACAGGGGGCTTAAAGAGAACATTGAAAACCTTAATATTTGTCATTATGTGTGTGTGTTTTGATATATATATATATATATATATATATATATATATATAAGATGAAATTTTCTCACGTCTGTTTGCAACAGGAGGCATTGGAAGCTCATGATCAATTCCTCGAACTGGCATGAGTGATTCATTAGGCATAATGGGCTGATTGAGCATCAGATTTGATGGCGAATTGCGAAGTTCCTCCTAAAAAAAAAAAAAAAACAAAATTACATACATAAGAACACTAAAACTATTTTTTCTTTTGCATAAATTATGAACAAAATATGATATTTCAACCCTTTTTAATCTATTAGGGTTGCATAAAAACCCTAATTCCAAAAGTGAATCTTAACCAAAAAAAAAAAAAAACCTGTTTATTTATTATGTAATCTTTTACAAAGGAGCCTTAAGCATTGAAAGCTCGGAACGAGTTCGAGCATTCGGTGCATAGAAATACCAGTAGATTTTGAGGAGAGAAGAATGAGTGTCCAAGATGCAGCTGATTTGGAGAAGGAAGGAGAAGAGGAGCCTCATATTCACACTCAAAAGGTTAGTGCAATGGCCGCAACGAACCGTCACGGTTTTGAAGAAGCTTGTACAAGGCACACTCACCTACAATACAAAGTTAAGCCAAAATTATATATCCCAAAAACAGTATTAATACTTATACTTAAAAAGGAAAGGGGTCGAAAAGGGCTCGAGATCGAGATCGATATCGAAGATTATACCATGAGGACAGTGTCGCAGGAGTTGCATTGGACATAACAAAGCTGCTCAGTTGGAGGAAGAGGGTGAGAAGGGTGAGTGTTGTTGTGGTGGTGGTCCGGAGCCACAAAAGCAGATGAAGATGACATGTTAATTTCTTTCTTTTCTTTTCTACTTTATGGTTTTGAAGGTGTTGTGTTTGTAGAAATGTTCTGTCTTGATTGATTGATGGGATTGACTGATGGAAAAAGTATGAAGAATAGAAGAATCGGTTGGTTGTAGACAGATTTAAAGAACACAGCTTGGATCTGATCTTCTGATGATGATGAGTGAGTGAGTGAGTGGCTTTTGAGTTGACGAGTTATCAAGACAAGCGAAGGGGAGGGGGGAGAGGTTGGGGGGCAGGCCGGGGGTGCAGGGGTAAAGGTTGAGAGATGGGGATTATAGGGTCCCAATACATCTATATAGATCCATATATATGTACTATTTTTTTAAGTATTCATAATTAAATAAAGGTACTATATGTTGTTGACACGACCATTCGAACGCAACATGATTTTGCATCAATGATAATCGTGGCTAATCAATGATGTATAATTAGGTCGTAATCAATTCTTTGTCTTGAATGGTTGTGTGAGTACGTAGCATTACTTTTAAGAGAAAATGTTTGTTCCGGAGGGCTTTTTAGAGAACCACCTTTCAGAATTTCTATGTAGTTTTATCTGATGATGGGAGATAAAATAAAATGCAATAGTCTGTGATCTAGGATGTGAAAGAACGAAATGAAAAAAATTACATAATAGGTGACACATCGAGTGATGAGTAACGCAGGATAATGGATTAAGGTTGGGTGGGTGGGGTGGGGTATGGTAGAGTGAATAAGGTAGTATATGATGGAAGAGATATAGTTTGGTTGGGTAGCCCTACCCTACCACCCCACCCTACCTTCATGCTTTACCTTATTCTACCCATCATTCCCTACATACAACCCACCATACTAATCACTCAATTGTGCCCTTCCTATTTTGCCATTCTACCCTACCTTACTACTCAAACCTTTCCTACCACCCACATTCCCAATCATATCTCACCCCGCTCAACTTGTCTTACCTTACCTTACTTACCTATCCTACACCACCCCACCCTACCCCAACTTAGCCAACCACCTTATCATCTACCACACTCCATGAATCATACATTACCCCACCACACACCCTTACTTTCCACCCACCTTGCCTACTAATTAACCTAACCAATCTTTCCACTCTCAAATTTAACTAGTGGCAGATGCGAAATATTTTTTAGAGAGGTCTATAATTTTTTTTTCTAAGTAAATATAAATTTTTCACAGGGTCTAAAATATTTTTCTATACGTAAAATTTAGAGTTTTTATTTTTTTAGGAGGGTCCGTGGACCCCCTTGTGATACACATACCTCCGCCACTAAACCTAACCATACCTTACATTACCATGCCATTACCCCACATTTACCCTACCCTACCCTAAACCACCGTACCCTACCTTACCTTACTCAATTCAAGTATCCACTCTACCCAAATTTACCCAACTTTACCCCACCATCCCACCCTACCCTAGCCTTTCTCACCACCACTCTACTCCCTACCTAACCTACCTCACCACCATACCCCTGTCATATACTTGCCTTACCCCTCCTCATCCCACCCCACCACCTACCATACTTCACTTCACCCCACATCACCATCCACCCTACTCCATCTTACTCTTACACACCACCCACGTGTTTTGTTGATTTCCCTTCCATTCCATCCATTTTTGAAGGTAATGAATATGGTCGATTTTCATTCTATTCAATTACCTTATAATCACACAAACATGAAAACTGAATGAAAAATCTTTCCATTACATTATCGTGTAACAAACAAGCCATAAGGACTTTGCTGCACAACCTTTCAAGAATGATCTACATATTTAGTTGATAAAATTTATGTCCTCCATTTAATTTTGATGTACAATTAAAATATAATTATATGATAGGGATATATGTACATTTTCATATTCATTGTGTTATGCTATTACTTTCTTACCTAGAGTAATTTTTTAAAATCCAACCCGGATTTTACCCAATTAACCGGATTCATATAGTTAGGCCATGACCCGAAACCGAGACGTCGAATCATGAAACATTACCTTGGGAATCAAAACCAAAATTCAGTAATATTAACAACAAAATAATAATAACCACATGTCTCAACAATTAAGTGTTGTTGGGGTTTAATCTTTAATTATTACATCACCAAGAAAATCTGATAGTCACAATGTGCTCGTTGAAGTATAAAATGTTAATTATTTACTTCCACAACAGTTTAAACTTTTGGGAAAGATAGTAATTCAACATGATATCAGAGCAAGGGGTTTTGAGTTCAAACCCCTCTCAAACTTGAGGGGGCGTGTTGAAGTATAAAATGTTAATACAATTTTCCCAAATAAACAAAAAAAAAAAATCAAATGTTGGGCTCTCTAAAAGTATAATAAGTCCACACTTGAAGGGGCGTGTTGAAGTATGAAATGTTAATTATATACCTTCACAACAGTTTAAGCTTTTAGGAGAGATGGTAACTCAACAGTGCTATTCACGTTCCAAAGATTTGTATTACTCCCACAAAGACTCTATTGTGGAAGATCATGATAAACGTTCCTTTCTTTAGGTTGACAAAAATACACACATCGTAACTGGGAAATCTAGCTAGAGTAGTAGGGCAGGCAGTGCTCCTTTACTTTCTTGACACCCTGACTTATATTTGAACTAAAAGATAACTTACCATAGACCTCTTCTATTCCTTGGCTCAACACCTTTGAATAACCTTGTAAAGTTCATGCAAACGATGTTGGAATGCTGAGAGAACTTGGCTAAGGTTGGGAATGACTGAAAAAGAAGTTAAAGTGTGTTTAAGAGTCTGAAAAATCGATGCTAATGCTGATTAATGTGGGAATAAAGGTAGTAACTACGACCTAATCTCATCGGGTAGCCGGTGAAGTCAAATCTTAGAAAGTGATGATTTCAACCATTCACTTATTTTAATGCTCACCAACCCTTATTTTACCAATATAAGACTTATTTAACGGATAATTTAATTTTTCTTTAAGCAAAAAAGGGTTTCGTATTAGGATCAAGCGCTTACCGTTGTACTAAAACCAATTGATGTTAGTAAAGACGCTACTATATTTCCTTATAACACTTTTAACACGCCTCGTGTGGAGTATAATGTTTCGAGCCAACACGGCACACAAAGGCATTTAAAGGGCACATAGGCCAACAAAGAGACTCCAACACTTGCACAATATAATTGGGAAACAATGTTGGTAGAAAGGATTGATCTCACGACTTCCTCCCGAATCTGTATATTAGGATCAATGACTTACAGTTGTAATAAAAGCCAATTGGTGTTAGTAAAGTATTTCTTATATTTCCTTATAAGCATTTTTAACATTTGGTGCGAACTCTTGTCAACTACTACACTTATGGACCAATATAATTAAGTTTAATGAATAATAATACCACCCAACTTATTTTCTTTGAAACCTTCCTTGTCGAAAGTCCTTTTAAGGAATTTCATAAATGAAAAAAAGTTTGACTATAATTTGTTAGATATTTCAATAGTACGTATATAACTACTAATTAATTGTTCAAGAGATCGATATGAATCCATCCACGTGACATTATTTATTCATTGGTAAATGTTATCTTTGTCGGCAAATGAAACATGAAGAGTGTCATGTATTAAAACAATTTGTTTGTAGTTAAACTAGATAATGTTAAACCACTGCTAAAATCCAAATTCGATCCTCGAATTTTATCTGGTGTCTTTATTGAGAAATTTTTCTGTATCTTATAATCATGATGAATTTAGATCATTTAATAAATATACAACGTTATCAATAATATAATAATATAATTTATAATTGATTGTGTTAATTTGAGTGAGATCGCAATATTCCCCGTTTTCTAATCACAAAGTTTTCATATGGGATGGATGTACATGTTCCACATCAACCATTATAAATCAAAACTTGTAGCCATATAATTTGTGTTTATGCCATGAAATCTGGTAGCTCAATTTGGTAAATGATAATTCTACAAAAATATGAATGTGTAGTGGTATGTACAAAAGTGGCGATACAAAAAGTGATATGCACATTTCAATTTTATTTTTACGACATGTAAACATTAGAATAATCTACAACCAATTGTCAATCATTCTATTCTATGTGAATCACATGGAGAAATTATGAACAATGGATTTAAATGGTTAGTGTTGTTAAGTGTGACTTGATCTCTACATCTGGTGTAACTAAACGTGGGGTCAGTTGAGAATGATGATCTGTTGATCAAAAGTATTCAAATCTGGAAGGTCAACTGAGTGAAGTGTCAACTAAGATCCATCTGTCAGTAGAGTGAGACTGCCGAGTCTGTTGAATGCTGCTGAGTTCTACTTCTGAGCCGCATGGTTGCATGGCTGGTGACTCAGTTGAGCTGAGTCACATCTGGGCATTTATGGAAATTCCGAAAGAGTCATAATGGTGGCTACGGTTAGATTTCTAAGGCTATAAATACTCAATCATTGTAATCAATGTACTGTGAATCTTCATGAATTTCTGTGCATAGTAAACTATATATCTATGTTTCTGTCCGTGAAGTAGTCGTCACAACACCGAAAACCGCGTTAAATCACCGTGTTCTTCTTGTTTATGTACTTTGTTGATTCTCCATTTCCCAGATTGCTTTTGTGTTTGTTCTTTGCTTGTTGTCTGTTATAACAAATGGGCATCATACCGTAGGTTTAAGGAATCTATTGTTGAACGGAGCTGATCTTCACAAGGACCATGGACGGTGCTAGGATTTTATGATCAAATGTCTGTTCTTTGACAAGAAAAGATACCGGAAATGAACGTGAAAATCGACAAATTTACAGGAAGGAACAGTTTCAGTCTATGAAAAATCAAGATGCGGACCTTGTTGACACAACAAGGGTTGTGGGCTCCTTTATCTGGTAAAAGGGATGCCAGTTCCAATGAGATGACCAGTCTGGAGGAAAAAATACATTCAAACATTATGTTGTGCTTGTATTATGATGTTATCATAGAAGTTGCTGGAGAGGACACCGTTGCTGGGCTATGGTCAAAGCTAGAAAGCCTGTGTATGACTAAGTCATTGACCAACAAGTTCTTCTTTGAGCGGATCTTTCAACGGAGGATGCACGAAAGGACTCGTTTGAGAGATCATCTTGATCAGCTGGACACAATATTGCTGAATTTGAGGAATATTGATGTGAAGATTGAGGATGAAGATGCAGCTCTAATCATGTTGGTTCTTTACTGGCATCATATGAGAACTTTGTGCACTCTTTCATAGTTGGGAATGATACATTGGCTTTGGAGGATGTATGGTCAGCTTTACATGCTAGGGATCTGAGACATAAAGTATCGGGGGCAGGTAGTCAGGCAACTGGCTTGGAAGTCAGCAGCAATAGTGAGAAAGGGCATGGGCAGTCTGGAAAGCATAAGTCCAAGAAGACAGGGTCCAAAGGTCCTAAGTCCATAGATGTCTGCAATTACTGTAAGGAGCAGGGGCATTGGATATCCAATCGTCCAAAGATGAAGAAACAACATGGGAGCAGTTATACAACAACTGTTATAGCAGATGCCTATGTCTCAGATGAGGATTTGGTTCTGGTGGCAGGAGAGTCAGCACATCATCGGGATGTGTGGATTATGGACTCTGGAGCATCCTATCATATGTGTCCACACAAGGAGTGGTTCTCAAGCTATGAGCAGATAGATAGAGGACATATTTTTATGGCCAACATCAAGGTTAGCAAGAAAATGGGGATTGGCTTAGTGAAAGTGAGGACATAGGATGGTAAATTCTCACACATTGAAGAATGTGAGACATGTTCCATAGATGACCAAAAATTTGGTATCTCTTAGTCTACTGGACAACAAGGGGTTCAATTTCAAGAGTGAAGGTGGAGTGTTGAATGTCTACAAAGATTTAACTGTGGTACTCAAGGGAGTCAAGAGGGGGACTTTGTATATTTTACAAGGGTTTTCTGTGTCTGGGTCTGCTACTGTGGCATTTGTTGAGTTTCACCAGTCACAACAAACCAAGCTGTGGCGTATGAGACTGGTTCATACAAGTGAAAGGAGAAAGCATGTTCTTTCTAAGAGAAATCTTCTTTTGGGAGGTATAAGGTCAAGCATCTGGATTTCTGTGAGCACTGTGTGTTTGGGAAGCTTCATAGGAGCAAGTTCTCAAAAGTGGTACGCAAGACAAAATCTTCACTTGATTATATCCATTCTGATTGCTCGGGTCCATCAAGGGTGGAATCATTGGCATTTTGAGTCTTTCATAGTATTCAAGGATGACTTAGGTGGTGACGATGAAGCACATGAGTGAGTCATTCAATAATTTCAAGCAATGAAAGGCGCTAGTGGAGAATTAGACAGGGAAGAAGACCAAGAGGCTTCATACAGATAATGATCTGGAATTCTGCTGGTATGAGTTTGATGAATTTTGCAGGAATGAGGGTACTTCCAGACACCATACTGTCAGGAATACTCCTCAGCAGAATGGGGTAGCTGAATGTTACAGTTTAGAGGCTGCAGGGAATGCTGAGTGAAGTCAGCTAATACACTCTGCTAATAAAGGCACATCATCCTGCTGACAGTATGAGGACAACAGCCTGCTGAGTAGTCTAGTATAGTGTAATGTAGAAAGCGGATATTCAGTTATAATTTGTAGTAACCGTTTTTAAATTACTTCTAACTGATTCATGAGGTGCATATAGTTATAAATACCCCATGATCAGCTACATTACAATCCAACCTGTAACTTTCAGTTCATCGATAATAATTCTGCATTTAACTTTCAGTTTATGATTCTATAAACTTCATCATGGTATCAGAGCAGAAATTTGAGAATTTCTAAATGCTTTCCTGCATTTTCTCTCCAGTCTTTGAAGAATCTTAAGAGTATTCTTCTTCTTTTTCTGAGATTTCAGTTTCTTGAGAGCAATCTGTCATCATTTTCCTAAGTTTTTGATCATTTCTTGATCGTTGTTTTCTGTAATTTCAATTTCATTGTTGATTTGTGATCATTTCTGGAGTTTTTGATAGCCATGGAAGCTAAGAAACAAGTAATAAATCCCTCCAGTCCATTTTATGTTCATCCTAATGAGAATCCATCTTTAGTTCTTGTTCAGCCATTAATGAATGTGGCAACAACTATAATCCATGGAAAATGTTTATGGAGATAGTGTTAATCCCCAAGAATAAAATTGGCTTCGTAGATGGCACAATCAAAAGGCCAGAAGCAAATTCAGTAGATTTCCATGCATGGAGACAATGTGGCACAATGGTGAGATCATGGATCTTGAATTCTGTAGAGAACGCCATTGCCCAGAGTTTGATGTACTTCAAGAGTGCACATGCAGTTTGGAAGAATCTTACTGCTAGATTTTCTAAAGTTGATGCCTTGAGGCTTTCAGATCTTCTAGAAAAGATGCATATATATGCTGAAGCAAAGTACTGATTCTGTCAATCAATACTTCATAAAATTGATGGTTCTATGGGAAGAAATCAAGACTATCAGGCCTGTATCAGTTTGTTCCTGTGATCCTCAATGTCACTGCAATGCGATTAGCACACTAATGGATCATATGGAGGCTGAACATGTCATGAAATTCCTCAAAGGTTTAAGGGATGAGTTTGAACCAATGGTTTCACAGGCAATATTGATGGTGCCTTTTCCAGAAATTCATGACGCGTTTGCAATGGCCATTAAATTTGAAAGACAAAAGTTATATATTGCTAATAGAGCCAAAAATTAAGAATCCATGGTTCTTTTGTCTCAGAAAAGTGGACAGGGGCATAATCAAGTAGTCAGCAAACCTAACTCTTCATCTGCTGCAAATCCCACACTTAAGAATCTCAAGAAGGTTCAATGTAGTTTTTGTGGATTCAATGGTCATACTGAAGGGACTAGTTATGAGAAACATGGCTATCCATATGGTTTCAAGTCAAGAAGGGCTAATTTCGAAGAGGAAGAACAATCAGCAGAAGAAGATCAGGCCCAATATAGGTTTGCTGGACTAGGGTTTCCCAATCTTACTACACAACTACTTGATAAGTTGATGGCTCACCTGAGTTATAATCCTCTTAGACATGCAGGATTTGTTGTTGGACAGCATTCTGCTGACATTGTGACATACTACTCACCTATTACAGAGACAGGTGATCTAAATTTAGTAAGATCTATACAATGGATCTTGGACTCCGGTGCCACATATTACATTGTAGGATCATTAGACCTGTTAAGCAATCCCAAACCTTCATCTGGTATAAAAATGGGATTACCTAATGGAAATAATGTTTATGTCACACATAGGACAAGTAAGGGTAAACCCTCAGCTGGTCTTACATGATGTGTTTTGCATTCCTAGTTTTAAGTATAACCATTTTTTCTTTACCAGCCTTTATTAATCATAGAAAAGGTGCAGCTGTTTTTTCTGCTAACAAATGTGTTATGCAGGTCAAGAACAAGAAAGTGATTGGTTCAGTTGATTTACACAAAGGACTCTGTCACGGATTTTATTAACACAAAACAAACAAGTAATAATCCGGTTAACCTCAAGTATAAGGATCGTAGTAATAGTGGTTAATGCCGGGTCGATCTTATGGGGAACTGGCGATTGCTAACCCTAGTTTTTGTCTAACCTAAACTATGTCACGAAACAAAACTAAACAGCGAACAAAACTGGAAATAAAGCTAGACAGAGGATACAATCCAAAGCTAGGAAGAATACGGGTTGCAAACCTTTAACTAAACTAATCTAAGATGCAAATAAAAGTGAACTAACTAAACAAATTCAAGTTTCAAGGATTTAAATTTAATGTTTAACGAGCCAAACGAGGATTGATCCACCTATCCAACAAGCATTGATTTCCTATCTCGATTATATTGTGGTTTTTATCTAGTTTGTGATTCACCTTATCTAAACATGAACCCTAGTTCCTTAGAAAGTTCATCTATTAATCCATTATCTTCCAATGCAAGATTAACGCGTTTTCTAACCAAAGGTGTAACCTTATGTTTATAATCTAGCAATTAAACCTATTAACTTCCGTTAGGATAGATTCAAATACTATTCCTATTCATGGTGATCTACGGTTTATAGAGATTTCCATCAACAATAAACAATCAACACATGCAAATCTTCCGATATAAAAGCAATTAAACATAATAAACATGAATAGAGAAACAACCTTTAATAAAAACTCACAGTATAATCGATGAAAACGAAATCAACAATCGTTGGATGGCTTCACAATACTCGTTTGATGAAGCTTTTAGCTTTTGAACATCCTCAGCAACTCAAATTTGCAGAAACAGTGCATAAAAGTAACTAATTTTACTTAGATCTAAAGTGCAAAAAAACTGGAATAAAAGGAAGAAAGACGCAGCTTTTCCTACCTTACTCCAATCATAAGGCAGCTTTTCCTGACTGTCGTGAGCTTTTAGTCATCATAGTGGTATAGGACATACGTGGTATACCCTATCGCACTCAAATCATCGACTAGCTTTCGACACACCCATTTTATTCTTATATAATTCAACTTTTTCATTTGACAATAAGTTACGTGTTACTTATCACATTCAAACCTCAGATATTCACAGTATGATATACTTCGGATCTAAATACAAACTATCATAAATCTCAAGATATATATGTAGCACTAAGCACATGCCTTATAAGAAAATCAGAAATCACTCGTCCAAAAGGGGTATAACTTTATAAATTAGCTCATCATTTACTATGGCTCGTGAAAAATAGATCTCAGGTGAAACAACTAACTTATCAAACATATGATATACAGCTTAAATGACTATAAAAATATCGAACATTGAATTGAATTGCCTACTCGGGACAAAATAAAAACAGAAATGTCGGGAAATTTTGACAAATCTAGCTCATTTTAGCCCATTTTGCATAGAAACATTACGAATTAAGCACATGTATAGATACATCACGAATCATTCCCCTCCCCCACACTTAAAGATCAACATGTCCTCATGTTGTGCAGAACGAAAAAGAAGGTAAAAGACTTAGCTGAGTTAAATCGTCATGCGAATCGTCGGTCAGGCCGGAGCCTACATAGTGACACTGGAAACTTGTAACCATACAATGTAGCTCGATAAAACCACTAAAACAATATACCTGCACGACTTGACAAACACGGAACCATCTCGGGGAAAACGGGGAACACACCAGAACGAAAAGAGATAATAAAAACGATTTATACCAAAAGATAAAGCATTGAATACATTCACCAGTTGAAAGAAAATATGAAATAAATGTACTGATGCCTTATGGCTTACATGATCCATCGGAAAAAGTAACAGTAGCAATATCAAAAATTACAACGAATCATATAAGGAAAAAGTAGCAAAAATAGACAAATAAAATCATGACTGCCCCGGAGCCGGAGAATCGTCAGCTGGAGGATCGGAAGAGGGTCCAGATGGTGGTGCCGCAGATCCCAGCTACGAGTCGTCGCTCTTCATCGGAAGAAGACTCGATTTCTCAAAACATCCGCGATGGCCTCGCTCGATCTCGTCGTAAAATGGTAATCAATAACGCTCGGATCGAAGACTCTGACGTCCCTTGGCCACCGGCCTTCACTGATACACTGCAGAATCGTCAAAATGTTGTTATGAGACGTCCTGATGTCCTCCAGCCAGTCTCGCACACTGTTGCCCATACTGAGCCTCATCCGAACCGAAGGAGATGAAGTAGGAAGTGAGGACGCTTTCGGCGATCTTGATGACGTACCAGGCTCATGCGGTGCCCCTGACTCTGACTGACCCGAAGGCTTACCCTTCTCTCTCTGTATTGGCCTCGGGTTCTTCGGTTTGTGATCGGCTCCATACTCAGGCACACCGGCATCAATACAGAGACTGTGGATCAGGTGAGGGATAATCAAGCAACGAGTATAGATCTTCTGATTAATAGCCACCTCATCATATAATGCCTGTCCCACATCCACGTTCAGGCCAAATGTCAACGCGTACAGCATGCCTAGGTCACCAATATGAAAGTGTGTCAGGTTGTTCTTAGGCAACAACCGATTCTGAATAAATCGACACTGGACTTTCCAATCCTCCGTCCAGGTCGTGGTAACCAACTCCTTCCGGTCTCCTCCCGGTCTCAACGTCCAAGCCACATCCGGGCAAACTCTCAACCTTAACTCCTCCAAGGGATCCTGCCCCAAACTCTGTCTATGCACAATCTCCTCCTTGTAGTCCCGACCCTCAAAAGCTGCCAACCCATACTTCTTATTGATCACATCCGGTGTAAACGGAACTTGTACCCCTCGAACCACAACTACCTTCGTTTTCAAGTCGGTTTCTGAACAATTAGCGTAAAATTCCCGAACCAAGGAACCATTCACCGGGGTAGTCGGGATCGTCATTAGGGCTTCCCATTTCCGGTCCTTCAGTAATTTGACAAACCCTGGATCGACCTGAGCTTCCAATACAGCCCTTTCTATCAACATAGTCCATGAGAAATAGTGCTTGGTGTAAGCATCGTGGGCCTTAGGATTCACGAATCTACGAGGCATAGGCATAGGGGGTACGGTTTTGGTTTTCTTTCTAGGTGGAGCAGCCCTAGTTTCAACCGGTTCCTCCTCCCGGGTAACATCCACAGCCTCCTCAACCCTAGACGAACCCCCACCTTTCTGGGCTCGAGGCATCCTTACCAAAGGGATATCATCGTCCGTCTCAGATTCCGAGGTAGGTTCATCCCTCAAAGTAGTCCTAGTCTGGGTGGCTCTAGGGGGTTGTTCTCGGATACTCACACCCCGGTTAGGATCAACTAAATTAGGATCAAACTCCTTTCGTTTCTTTCCGGCCTCCCTAGCCACTTCCTTACCGTGTCTCTTCACAACTCCCTTCTTATGAACCATTATTTAGCCTAAACTACACGAAAACAATCCCAATTCACCACAATTTACCCGTTTAACATCCAAAGCGGGATTTCAAGGCAACCAAACCACAACCACAATCATCACCAAACAACCCCATTCATCACCCATCACAACACCGTATCACCAAAACAGAGCAGAAAGAAACACAAAATCAGAAAAAAAAAACGCATTAAGGTATTATTCAAGCGAACGAGCCGACCCAAAGATCGAACTCAAAAAAAACGTGAATAAAATCCAGAAAAGTTGTTACTAACTTACCGAGTAAGGTGAGTAGATGCTGATCGAGGTGAAGATTAGTCCTAACAACACCAAATTGGCACCCAAAATCGGATTTTTCTATCAAAAAGTCGGACTGAAGAGGCTCCTGATTCTCCAAAAAGATGGTGTGTTGGGGAATTTGGCCTTGAAAATCGAAGAGAGGGGATCAAAAGCGGCTTATAGCACTTTGAATCGCTCGAAATGGTTTAGAATTGAAGATTTTAGGCCAAAAAGAGGGAGAGGAAACGGTTTTTCGTTTTAAAACTCAGAAAATATGAAGGTTCATGCGTTGAGGGAGTATATATAGGCAGAGGCTGGACGGGCGTCCAAGAAACCGGACGGGCGTCCACTGGGCAATTAGATGAACTGGACGGGCGTCCAGTTATTCAGACGCTCGTCCAAGAGTTTAAATCACATACAGGATTGGAGGGAAAATACCAGACGGGCGTCCAGGCTTAGTGGACGTTCGTCCAGTAATTGGTCATGACGGACGGGCGTCCAGCCTTCTGGACGGGCGTCCCAGGTAGAAAAATGCAAAAATCATGAAATTTCATATAATTTAAATTCAAATTTGCACTTTCTTATTGAACTTAATTAAAACTTCAAAAATACAACTCTAAATCGACGAGTACATAAAATTACTAGAAAACAAAATAAAAACAAATAGAAAACAGTGGGTTGCCTCCCACTCAGCGCTTTTGTTTTACGTCGTTTGCTCGACGAAATATCCTAAGAACGCTAGTCATCATAAATGGCCGACCAATCTATCACTCGAATGAGACGGCGGAGCATGTCAATCGCCGGCGGGAAGTCATACTCATCTTGTAAACCCCAGTCCTCACCAGCTACATCAACACCTCGAAAATGTTCAGCTTGCAGCACTAGCGCTAAATCTGTCAGCATCGGATCATTGAGGATCGTGTACGGACGTCCTAGAGCCTCCTGTAACTCCTCAGTAGTGAAGTCTCCACTCCCCGAACATCGGGGAACAATGAGAACATAGGTGACAGTTTTGACGCGGGTACTAATGTCAAAATCTACGTGCAAAACGATTGTCCCTCCCGGTCCATCATCTACAGTGATAAGTGGGATCCTCCTAAGGAAAGGTAACTCCTCTGGTAGAACTCCGTAATCCATATCTAGAAAGCACAACTAACTGACAGATATACACAAAAAAAAAAAAAAAACTTAGTAAGCTAAACTTAAATACTAAAACTTAAACTCTAAAACTACAAAAGCAAAACAAAAACATCTAATATAAGGATATCTAGGATGCCTCCTAGTGGCGCTTTTGTTTAAGGTCGGTAGCTCGACACCGTTTAAGCTCAGCCTGGATCAGGCCATTTGACCTTTCTGCCAGCCACTACCTCGTCTAGACTTTGGTTAGCAGTTTGGCTGCAGAAACAACACCTAACACATGGGGTAAAACCTTTAATAGCTCTCCAAATACGCTTAAACTTCCCCATGGTTGACCTCTTCATTCTCTGAGCCCTCTGATGACGCTTCAACTGACGCTCCCTTTCCAATTCTTCCATATCCCAACTACTAGCTAGAACTTCTTCAGATTGACCACTACCGCCATCCTCTGAAAACAGGTTGGGTGAAAACTCATCGAATTCTTCGACTTGCGTAGCACCACACCCGAGGATATCGAGGCAACAGACAATCAAAGGTTTCTCTTTAGGCTCACCAATATAGTGCTTGCACCTTTGGCCATTCACTCGAAACGGTTTGCCACTATAACCACGAAGTTCTAGAACGCCTCCCGGAATGATTTGGAGAATTTCAAAGGGACCGTACCAACGTGTCCTCAACTTTCCAGGAAACAAATGTAACCTAGAATTGTATAGAAGAACTTGTTCTCCGACTTGGAATTCTCTCTTCTTAATCTTAGCATCGTGGAGTAGCTTCATCTTATCTTTACTAATCCTGGCACTTTCATAGGCTGGAGTGCGAATCGTCCAACTCATGCAATCAAGCATTGCGATCGATGTCTCCCACAAGATTGGGAATCAAAGTTCAGAAACTTTGTAGCCCAATAAGCTCTATGCTCTAACTCGACAGGCAGATGACATGGTTTTCCATAGACCATTTGATACGGAGATGTACCCATAGGGGTCTTATAGGCGGTTCTATATGCCCATAGTACATCATCCAATTTCAAACTCCAGTCTTTTCTATGACTCAATAACTTTATTTTCTCGAGATTTTCTTAATGCTTTGGTTGCTCCTTTCAACCTGACCACTAGTCATCGGATGATATGGTGTGCCAGTTTTGTGATGAACACCATACTTTTCAAGGACTTTTTCTAGGGGTCGGTTGCAGAAGTGCGTCCCTTCATCACTGATCAAGGCACGTGGACATCCAAACCTCACGAAGATGTTTTTCTTTAAAAATTTCATTACTGTCTTATGATCATTTGGAGGAGTGGCTTGAGCCTCCACCCATTTAGACACGTAGTCTACGCAGACTAAGATGTATTTATTACCGCAAGATGATGGGAATGGTCCCATAAAATCGTTACCCCATACATCAAAGACCTCGCATTCTAGGATGGGCTTCAAAGGCATGTCAAAACGCCTCGTCAGAGTACCGGTTCGTTGGCATCTATCACAAGCTTTACAGAAAGCTTCTGTATCTTTAAAGATCGTAGGCCAATAGAAACCGGATTGGAAGATCATAGCAACGGTTTTCCACGGACCAAAGTGACCTCCAGTGGGTCCACTGTGGCATTGCTCAATAATATCCCGTTGCTCAGACTCGGGAACACATCTTCTCAGCAAACCATCTTTAAAGATCTTAAAAAGATAAGGTTCATCCCAAACGAAAGATTTTAAATCAGAGAAGAACTTTTCTTCTCCTGATAAGACATTTCCGGATCGAGATATCGGGCATGAAGGTAATTGACAATGGAAGAATACCATGGAACATCAGGAGGACAACCGTCTATTAGCATGATGTTCTCTAGAGGAAAGTAAAGATCTATATCATCTGGATCATCCTTTTCCTCACTTAACATTCTAGAAACGTGATCGGCTACTACGTTTTCAACGCCTTTTTGTCCTTAATTTGAGCGTCAAACTCTTGTAGGTCGGTATCCAACGCGATGGCGCGGTTTAGCCTCTTTCTTAGTCATCGAGATACATGAGCGGCGTGATCACCACCACGATCACTTGAGCTCCTAACAAGTAACTCGAAACTTGTCCATAGCAAAGACTAGGGCGATGGTTCCTTTTCGTAGTAGTATAGTTAACTTGAGAGGGTTCAATGTGTGGTCGGCGTAATAGATAGGCTGGAATTTCCTTTGATCTTTTGTCCTAGAAACGGCACCAACCGCATAGTTCGATCGTCGCGCATAAGCTCAAAAGGTATATTCCGATCAAAGGCGATATAAGAATTGGAGCAGATATTAAACGATCCTTAAGCTCCTCAAACGCTTGCTTGCAGCTCTCATCAAAATTGAACTCAACGTCTTCCTTTAGTAAAGTAGACATGGGCTTGGCTATCTTGGAGAAGTCTTGAATGAATCTTCTGTAGAAACCGACATGTCCAAGAAAGCTTCTAACTTCACGCACATTCTTGGGATAGCTCATCTTCTCGATAGCTTCTACTTTCGCCCTGTCAACTTCTATACCCTTGGCGGAGATTTTGTGGCCAAGAACTATTCCTTCATCTACCATGAAATGACATTTTTCCCAATTGAGCACTAAGTTCTTTTCCACACATCTGGATAACACTTGATCAAGATTGTCAAGGGAATCATCAAAAGACTGACCAAAAACCGAAAAATCGTCCATAAAAATCTCCATACATTTTTCTACGAGCCCGTCAAAGATAGCCAGCATACATCTCTGAAATGTAGCTGGGGCATTGCAGAGACCAAATGGCATTCGCCTGTAAGCGAATGTACCATATAAAGGTAAAAGTGGTCTTTTCTTGGTCAATTTGGATCTATGGGTATTTGGAAGTATCTGAATAGCCATCTAGAAAGCGATAGAATCGTGTCCCGCCCGGATGCTCAAGCATCCGATCAATGAATGGAAGGAAAGTGATCTTTCATGGTTACCTCATTGAGCTTCCGATAATCGATCTGGACTCAGTAACCAAAGGTGGCAAGTCTCAATGCTATTTCCTCTCCTTCATTCTTCTCAATCGTAATTCCTCCTTTCTTGGGAACTACCTGAGTTGGGAAACCCATTCACTATCGGCGATGGCATAAATGATTCCCATGTCCGGAAGTTTAATGATTTCTTTCTTAACCACCTCTTGCATATGAGGTTGAGCCTCCTCTGGGTCAGTCTAACACATTTCGCACCCTCATTTGTCTTGATCTTGTGCATCAGATGTCCGGAGATATCCTCCGATATCTCCTACCGCCATCCAAAGGCTTTTTCGTTCGTTTCAAGGCGTTGATTAATTTCATCTCCTCTAAACGAGACAACTTAGGCGGATATGATCGGAGGAAGCTTGTCACCTTCTCTTAAAAACAAATACTTAAGATGTTTAGGCAACGGCTTCAACACCAAATCTGCAGGGGGGGTCTTCTAAACTCGACTTGAGATCTCCACTTTTCAACTCAATATCACTGAGTTTACTCTGTGGTCCCACTGCCAAAGCTTCTCCTTCCAACAATTCTTCCTCGAAATCAGCTGCTAATTGATCTAGATTAACCACACCATGAGTATTTAGGTTGGCAACCAATCGTTCGTATTCCGCTTCTACAGCCATGACTTGCTTATCCATATAATCGGTGAAATCATCCGTCATATAATCAATGGAAAAGCCGGTTGGAGGGCCAGAGGGTACTTGAATGGACTTTAAGACATTGTAACTCACCTCTTGATCACCAACTCGGATAGTCACTTGCCCACCATCACTTATCGATGAGGGCTCTAAATAGTAGATAAGAAAGGTCTTCCAAGAATCAAGGGGACGTTTTCATCTTTCTCCATATCTAAAACATACCAATCAACTGGAAATGTAAATCTATCAATCTGAACCAAAACATCTTTCAGGATCCCTGAAGCTTTCTTAGAAGATCTATCAGTAATTGCAAACTCATAGTAGTGGTTCTAGAAGGCTTTGTAAACCTAGTTGTTTGCATCTGAGACATTGGCATAAGACTTATAGAGGCACCTAGATCACACAAAGAATTAGGGAAGACTAGACCTCCCATTAACACCGTAAACGACGAACTTGCCAGGTCACCTCTTTTATTTGGTAAGTTTTCATAATTAATCATGGAGCAATCCTCACCAATTTGCCTTTCCATGCTGCAACTAACTTTTTCAAGACACAACATCCTTGATGAATTTTGTATACTTAGGCATCTCGACCAAGACTTACGATAATGGAAGATTTACAGTATTCTTCAAAAGGTTCAAAGACTTTTAGTACTTTTTGTCCTCACTTAAGGAATGTTGCTCTTTCTCGGTGGAAATGGAAGCTTTTAAGGTCACTCTCGAAAAAGACTTTCTTTGAGGATGCACTTACGACTTTGTCTTCCAGATCTTTCCATCGAGCAGATTTTTCAGATTTTTTTGTAGTCGGGATCGACCTCGACTTTAACTTCTTTTTTCAGTCCTCGAGGATCACCACTTGAGGATCACCAACTTCTTCACCTCTCGGGATCACCACCTGAGTTTTCTCTTCTGCAGATTGAGGTGTGTAGTGCTCGGCTTCCCCTCTGCCTTATCAATGGCGAGGAGGGCTAGTGGTTTCACGATGGGAAGGACCACTAACTTGAGTACCACTCCTCGATTCATTGCACCGGCCTCCTCTTTACCGTATTGAATTTATGGCACGAGGTCGATACATGGGCCTTTGTTCAAGTCGGCTGAGCAACTTGACCACCCTTGGATTCTTCTCGTGAAATCGGGCGGCAACGCCTGGGGGTCTAAAGCTAACTGTTCACCAGTTGCCCAATTTGTCTCTCAAGATTCTTCATTGATCTACTTTGCTCCTCCAACTTAGCTTCAAGATTGGTAGATTGGGAGGGCCTTGAGAGTTTTGGAAATTTGGAGAATAAAATTTGGTTGGGCCGACTTTGGATCATAGAATTAGAATTGGCGGGCCAATTACGATTGAACCTTTGAGTAGGATTGGAAAAATTTGAATTTTGTTACGATTAAAACCAGGGTTTCTATTGAAATTTTGATTCAATTAAAATTAGAATTAGGATGAAAACTTGAAGGTTGACTAAACCCTTGGTTTTGAAAATTATTCTGGCCAGAAAACTGATTGAACCTTTGATTGTTCTGGCCATAGAATGCATTCACTTCAGCATTCTGCCCGTTCATAGGACAGAATCTAGAAGTGTGCCCCACCTAGTCACAATTCTGACATGTGACTTGGTTGTACTGTCCATAATCATGAACATCATTCACTTGATAAGGTGCATGGGGATTAAATTGACACTGGTCATTCATATGGCGGTCGGACAACGATTTTAGCGATCTGAACCCGAGGGTTCTGTGGAAAAAAAGTTTGATTTATCGGATTTGAAACTTGAGGTGTTGCCATGCAGCCTGCAGCATGGCGATCAAACTTTGCAAATTGACTTCCTCAACCTTGGGAGGAGGAGGTCCTTGGATTTCTTGATAAGTGGGGGCATAGTTATACTTTGCAATGTCCTCAAACAATGCCCATCCCTCTTCAGGTGTTTTTTTTCAGAAATGCCCCACCAGAAGAACTATTGACCATGCCTTTGGTAAGCTTGGTCAATCCACTAAAGAAGGTGTTGACTTGCCTTTCCAGTGGCAAGCCATGGTGGGAACACTCTCTAAGAAGAGACTTGAATTTCTTCCAACATTCGAAGAAGGATTCATTCTCTTTCTGATAGAAAGTGAATATTTCATTTAAACACTGGGCTGTCTTTGAAGGTGGAAAATATTGACTCAAGAACTCCTTTTCGAGTTCTGCCCAGGTGGTGATGGATTCAGAGGGGAGAGAGGTGTACCACTCTTTAGCCTCTCCTTTCAGAGAAAATGGAAAAAGTTTTAGCTTGATAGCATCTTCACTTACTCCTTGGATGCGGGTAGTACCGCATATCTCTAAGAACGTATGTAAGTGGGTATGCGGATTCTCTGACTGATAGCCATGAAAAATTGATGCGTGCTGCATCATCTGGATAAGTCCCGGCTTTAGCTCAAAGGTTTGTGCGGTAATGGCTGGGATAACAATAGCCGGGTTGACTTTGACTTCACCTGGCATGGCGTAGTCTGCCAACGTACGTCTATTATTAGCGGCCATTATCACAAAATCAGTGATTTCCTTTGCTAGTTGATCTTCAATATCTTGCTTGGCTCACATGCGCGAAACCGCAGAAGCGGAAAATCCGCCTGTTCGGCCGGACTACGGTTCGCTCTGGGTCAGGGGTGTATAATAACGGTCCCTTTTGACTCCGAGTTTGCATAAACCGGACCAAAAACAAGTGAAACGAAGCCTAAAAACTAAGAAATTAAAAGTCTAAACTAAAAATTAAAAACCTAAAGAAAAGAAAAATAAAGAAGAAGGAAACAAAATTATTGAAGAAAAAGGGGCCAGACGGATGTCCAAGGGTTTGGACGGGCGTCCGGGTGGAATTAGGACTGGACGGGCGTTTAGTGGTCCAAACGCTCGTCTGAAAGGCAGAATACTTGAACGGGCGTCCAAATCTTATGGACGCTCATCTAAGTGAATAAAAACAGATCATAATTGATGATTTTCCAGCGGACGGGCGTCCAAGATATCCAGACGCCCGTTTGGTAGCGCGGGAAAACTAGAACAGAAGCAGAAATTTGCAGAAAAGAAAAGGAGGTAAGACAGAAAGACAGAAAAACAGAAAGAAAGACGATCAAATCTCAAAGGAAGACTACTAAGGGATGGTCTTAAACCCTAACTAAACCCTAATTATCTACTTAACAACTACCTAAAACAATTATCAACTAAAAACAGGAATTTAAAACGAAATAAAAAAAAAAACGAAAAACAAAAACTAGACAACCGTCCAGTTCCCCGGCAACGGCGCCAAAAACTTGTCACGGATTTTATTAACACAAAACAAACAAGTAATAATCCGGTTAACCTCAAGTATAAGAATCGTAGTAATAGTGGTTAATGCCGGGTCGATCTTACGGGGAACTGGCGATTGCTAACCCTAGTTTTTGTCTAACCTAAACTATGTCACGAAACTAAACTAAACAGCGAACAAAACTGGAAATAAAGCTAGACAGAGGATACAATCCAAAGCTAGGAAGAATACGGGTTGCGAACCTTTAACTAAACTAATCTAAGATGCAAATAAAAGTGAACTAACTAAACAAATTCAAGTTTCAAGGATTTAAATTTAATGTTTAACGAGCCAAACGAGGATTGATCCACCTATCCAACAAGCATTGATTTCCTATCTCGATTATATTGTGGTTTTTATCTAGGTTGTGATTCACCTTATCTAAACATGAACCCTAGTTCCTTAGAAAGTTCATCTATTAATCCATTATCTTCGAATGCAAGATTAACGCGTTTTCTAACCAAAGGTGTAACCTTATGTTTATAATCTAGCCATTAAACCTATTAACTTCCGTTAGGATAGATTCAAATACTATTCCTATTCATGGTGATCTACGGTTTATAGAGATTTCCATCAACAATAAACAATCAACACATGCAAATCTTCCGATATAAAAGCAATTAAACATAATAAACATGAATAGAGAAACAACCTTTAATAAAAACTCACAGTATAATCGATGAAAACGAAATCAACAATCGTTGGATGGCTTCACAATACTCGTTTGATGAAGCTTTTAGCTTCTGAACATCCTCAGCAACTCAAATTTGCAGAAACAGTGCATAAAAGTAACTAATTTTACTTAGATCTAAAGTGCATAAAAACTGGAATAAAAGGAAGAAAGACGCAGCCTAAAGCCGCCCCTAGGTTTAGGGTTTCGAATAATGTGTATATATCGTATCTCCTAGGTGGAGAAAACAGCTGCTATATATAGATTTTGAAGTCGGTTTCACAAAGTCGGTCGATGGACGCTCGTCCGCTCTCCTGAATGCCCGTCCATATAGATCTGATCGCTTGAGGCCTGCCCGTTCGAGCGGCGTCAAACTCTCAATATCAAAATCGCTCCTCTGGGCGCCCGTCTGCTTTATCAAACGCCCGTCCCACTCTGGGCCGGAGACACGGGCGCTGTTCGAGTTGATCAATTGTGATTCCTTGATCTTTATCTCTTTTTTTTTCTCTAAGTCATTCCTCCATTATCTCTTTTATCATCAATTAACTTGAACTTAATAAGCTTTTGATCATCTCTTGTGCCTCAAACATGTATCTATAAAACATAAAAACATCACAAAATGTAATAATGTCCAACTAATCATAAAATCATATTAAAAGCACCAAAATCAACCAATATTACGAATAACTTATTTAGAAGCTCACTTACTCAATATTTCCATTAAACACTCGTTTCTTATGCAAATTAATACAAATACGGGGGAAAATACCATAGAATATAGCGTTATAAATCGTATAAATTCACCCTTAACAGACTCTATGTCATGGATCAACTAATAAGACTGCCTGTTTCAATGTTGTAGAAAATCATACTTTGTCTGATAGATTAGATGATGCTCTTTTATGGCATTACAGACTAGGACACTTGCCAGATAAGAGAATGCAAGTCATTAGTACATAGTCTGCTGATGTCAAATTTTCTAATCATGATCTTTGTTATGTTTAACCTATGACTAAACTGAAGAAAAATCCCTTTCCTTTGAGCACTACTGTTGTGAATGCTATATTTGATCTTGTTCACATAGATATTTGGGGTCCCTTAAGACAACATACTGGCAATGGACAACAATATTTCTTAACTGTTGTAGATGACTTCTCTAGATTTACTTGGGTTTTAATTTCTTATGAGGCATAAATCTGAAGCTTCTGACCTTGTTAAATCCTTTGTTAAATTCGTTTCTACTCAATTTCACAAAGTTATCAAAGTTATCAGGTCTGGTAATGGAGTGAGTTCCAGCTCACTGATTTTTATTCTTAACAGGGCATCATACATCAGACATCATGTGTCAGAACACCTAGACATAATGGTATTGTTGGAAGGAAACATCAGCATCTGCTGAATATTGCCAGGGGACTGAGGTTCCAAAGTAATTTACCCATTGAATATTGGGGTTTCAGTCTTTTACATGTTGAAAATTTAATTAATGCGACACTTACACCACTGTTGAAAGAAAGCACTCCACATGAGATGCTTTATGGCACTAAACCAGACTATTATGTGTTTAAGGTTTTCGGTTGCTTTGTGTTTTCTTGCACACTTCTGCAATAGATGACAAAATTTGACTCAAGATGTAGAACTTGTGTCCATCTTAGGAATTCAAATACGTCCAAGGGTGCTATTCTTTTAGATATTTCCAACAAAGACATGTTTGTTGCTAGAAATACTCAATTCCATGAGACTTATCTTCCTCTATTTCAACAGGTATTAGGAAGTGCTAGACATCTTGCTGACATGCCCGTTCCTTTACCAATAATGGACATTTTTTATGATCTTCTGAATGACTCAGCAGACCAGCCAGACATATGATCAGCTGCAGGTGAGGCATCTAATGAAGAGCATGCACCAGTTAATTAGGCACATGAACCCACACAATTAAGAAGGTCCACAAGAAAAAAAAATCACCAACTTTTTATCAAGACAGTGCTCATAATG
Organism: Gentiana macrophylla; assembly: GCA_026214975.1. Lineage (NCBI taxonomy): Eukaryota > Viridiplantae > Streptophyta > Magnoliopsida > Gentianales > Gentianaceae > Gentiana > Gentiana macrophylla. The sequence continues at coordinate 44,481 of JAOBSW010000027.1, read as the reverse complement.
TTCAGCAGACCCCACACCTGCTGAGTGAGGTCATGAACCTGGAAAACCTATCAGCAGACTATGCTAGACTCATTAAAGCTATTGATGCTGTTAAAGAGCCTAAGACTTACAATCAAGTTATCAAGCATGATGAATGAAAAGAAGCAATGCGAAAAGAGATTGAAACTCTACAAAAGACTCATACATGATAAATAGTTTATCTGCCCCCAGAAAAAAAAACCCATTGGGTGCAAATAGGTGTACAGAATCAAATACAACCTTGATAGTTCAGTAGAGAGATATAAAGCTAGACTAGTAACAAAAGGCTACACTTAAACATATGGTATTGATTATCAAGAAACTTTCTCACCTGTTGCCAAGATCACTACAGTTAAAGCGATACTTGCAGCAGCAGCAACCACTAATTGGCATCTCCATCAGATGGATGTCAACACTACCTTTCTACATGGATATTTACATGAAGAAGTATACATGAAGTTACCCTCAGGTTGTGCAACAACTAAACCAAATCAAGTTTGCAGACTTACTAAGTCATTATATGGCCTCAAACAAGCCAGCAGACAATTGAATTGCAAGTTGATTGAATCCTTAGAGGGTCAAGGATTCATTCAATCCAAAAATGACCATAGTTTATTCACAAAAGGGTAAGGACAGTCCTTTATTTCTTTGCTGGTCTATGTAGATGACATCATAGCAGCAAGCCCCAATGAGAAGTTGATTCAACAGATCAAGGATGCCCTACACAAGCAATTCACTATTAAGGATCTTGGAAAATTGAGATATTTTCTAGGCATTGAAACTGCTAGGACATATGCATGTATATCAATTTCTCAAATAAAATACACCTTTAATCTCTTAGAAGAATATGAATTTTTGGGAGCAAAACTTGCTAAGACACTATGAAGTCTAAGCCAACTTTACAGCATGGTGATTCACCCATGTTGGACGATAACACTGCTTACAGATCCTTAGTGGGCAAACTTATCTATCTTACCTTCACGGACTGCATTTTGCCTTTGCGATTCAAGTGGTGAGTCAATTTTGGACAACGATCTCGAAAATCACATGAAGGAAGCTTATACGTTACTGAGGTATTTGAAACTAATCCTGGTCGAGGAATCTTATCCCCAACAGACAACAACCTTGTACTTAAAGGTTTTACAGACTGTGATTGAGCTGGTTGTCCTGAAACAAGAAGATCAGTATCAGGTTATATGATGTTTCTAGGAGATGCTCCAATCTCTTGGAAGGCCAAGAAACAAACAACTATAGCTGGAAGCTCATTAGAGACAGAGTACATGGCTATGGAAAATGCAGTTTGTGAAATCCAGTGGCTGATTTATATACTACAAGACTTGCAGGTTCCATTTCAGTTGCCTGCTGTGTTATTTTGTGACAATGCCAGTGTAATGCACATTGCTCATAACCCAGTCTTTCATGAAGAAAAAACATATTGAAATGGACTGCCATGTTGTGAGAGACAAAGTCAAATTAAGACTTGTTAAACTTCTTCCAGTAAACACAAAAGAACAAGTAGCTGATATTCTTACCAAGGCCTTAGATGCACCCATTTTCTCTTTCTACTAGACAAATTGGGAATTTCAAAGATCTTCCCAGTTTAAATAGTGAAGGAATCTTGAGTGCAAAATGTTCATGTACTACTCTCAGCTTGAGGGGGTTTCTGAGATAGAGGCCGAAAGGAATCTTGAGTGCGATCGGCTAATACGCTCTCACGATAAAGGCACTGAAGCTTCTTGTGACAATGATGAGGGACAAAGACGTCTTTGAAGTAGTCTAGTATAGTGTAATGTAGAAAGCGGTTATTCAATTATAGTTTGTAGTAACCGTTTGTTACTTACTTCTAACTGATTCATGAGGTGTATATAGTTATAAATACCCCATGATCAACTACATTACAATGCAACTTGTAAATTTCAGTTATTCAATAATAATTCCACATTTTACTTTCAGTTTATAATTCTATAAACTTCATCAGAAAGGCTATATCAAACTCTTCTAGAGATAGCAAGATGCATGATCTCTAATGCTGGTTTGTCATGGACATTTTAGGCAGAGGCTGTCCACACAACATGCTTCTTAATAAATATGGGGCCTCACACAGGGATCAATCCGAAGACACCAATTGAGATATGGTCAAACAAGCTTGCTGACTACTCAGTTTTTAGGGTTTTTTGAAGTACAATGTACTATCATGTGAGTGAGGGTTAGCTGGAGCCAAGTGACAAGAAGGGAGTGTTTGTAGGGTATGAAGATAGGGTGAAGGGCTATAGAATTTGGTCATCAATAAAGAACAGGGTTAGTCTTAGCAGAGATGTAGTTTTCAATGAGAATTCTATGCTCAGCTCATCACTGAGGAGGGGGGTTGCTAAATCTGAAACCAGTTTTGAATCTGACAGAGCTAACAAAGAGGTGGAGCTTCAGGTGGAGTCAGCTGAGCAGCCATACTCAACTAAACATAGTCAGCACTCATCTGGTCTGGTAAGGCATCTACCAGAGTCTGGTCCAAGACAGTCAACTAAATGGGGGTCAGTTGATAAACAAACAAGGGACATTGGTCAGCAAAGTATAGCTGTCAACTGATCTAGAAGGACTAATGTTGGGATACCTCCCAAGAGGTATGGTTTGATGAAATGGTTGGATATGCATTTCAAGTTTCATAGGAAGTGGATGGTTCTGAACCATCTACTTATAGTGAAGCAGTGATATGTTCTGACGCATCTCATTGGCTTGCTGCCATTTGAGACGAAATTGAGTCATTACTGAAGAATCATACTTGGGATATGGTCAAACAACCACATGATAGGAGGGTTGTCACTTGCAAATGGGTCTTCAAGAAGAAAGAAAGATCGACATCTGCAGGAGTCAAGTATAAGGCACGTTTGGTTGCAAGAGGGTTCTGTCACAAAGAACATGTGGACTTTGATGATATATTCTTACCAATGGTCACACATACAATCAGGGTGTTGCTAGCAATGGTGGCACAACATGATTTTTAAATTGAGCAGTTAGATGTGAAGACAACCTTTCTACATGGTGAGGTAGTTAAGGAGATATACATGACTCAACAAGAGGGGTTCCAAGTTCCTGACAATAAAGGGTTTGTTTGTAAGTTGAAGAAGGCCTTGTATGGACTGAAGCAAGCCCCACGGCAGTGGAATAAAAGGTTTGACAGTTACATAATCCAGCTGGGTCATAAAAAAGTCCATATGACTGATGTGTTTATCACAGTCAGCTGGGTGATATTCAGAGTTTGAAGGACCTTCTCAGTGCTAAATTTGAGATGAAAGATTTGGGTGCAACCAAGAAGATTTTAGGGATGGAGATCTTTAGAAATAGGAGTCAGAGGAAGCTGTTCTTGACTCAGCAGGGTTATATATATACAAAAGATTTTGGCCAGGTTTGGCATGTCAGCAACAGAACCAATAGATACTCCTATGGCATCCAATGCTTATCTATTTGTTTATGCTTCACAATCATCAGAAGAGAAGAAGTACATGTCAAGAGTTCCCTATGCTAGTGCAAATGGCAGTCTTGTGTATGCTTTGATGTGCACTAAGCCTGATCTGGCTCAGGCAGTCAGTGTTGTCAGCATGTTTATGGCTCAACTTGGAAAGGAACACTGGAAAGCTATAGGAATAGTGTTCAGGTACATGAGAGGTACAAATGATGTTGGTCTCATTTATGGAGGTGATACTCAGGGTCTGGTCATAGGGTATTGTGATGCTGATTATGCATGTGATGTGGATAGTAGGAAATCAATGATTGGTTATGTTTACACATAGGGGAATTTAGTAGTCAACTGGAAGGAAATTTTTCAAGAAACAATAGCTTTATCAACTACTGAGGCTGAATACATGGCTCTTAATGAAGCAGCCAATGAGGGCATCTGGTTGAAGGGGCTAGCAAGTGATTTGGGCCTACATTAGGACAAAGCCGAGACGTATAGTGACAGTTTGAATGCAATATGTTTGGCTAAGGATCAGGTTCATAATGAAAGAACCAAACATATAGATGTGAGGTATCTTTTCCTAAGAAATAAGAAGATGATTCATGTATGAAAGATCAACACCAAAGAGAATCCTGCTGATATGCTTACTAGATCAGTTCAGCAGAGCAAGTTTCAGTTGTGTCTGGACTTGATGAACATTCGAAGCTTATAATTTGAATTCTAGATACTTAGCTGAGGATAGATCATCTAAGTGGATTCTGTGGAGAAATCTGGTACAGTACATCTGGCATTGACGAATGCATCTGGTATAGTACGTCTGAATTATGCAATCTATGAGTTCTACATCTAAACTGAATGTTTTGCATGAATGGTGACTCAGCTAAGCCGAGTCACATCTGGGGCATTTATGGAAATTCCGACAAAGTCATAAAGGCGGCTAGGGTTAGATTTCTAAGTCTATGATTTCCCAATCATGGTAAACAATGTAGCATGGAATCTTCATGAATTTTCTGTGCATACTAAAATATCTCCGTTTCTGTCCGTGGAGTAGTCGGCACAGCGCCGGAAACCATGTTAAATCATTGTTTTCTTCTTGTTTTTGTACTTTGTTGATTTCGCGATTTCCTTTTTCACGTTAGATTGCTTCTATTTTTGTTCTTTGCTTGTAAATCTGCTATAACGATAAAAGCACTTTTGAAAGGTTCTTCTTTGTAAAAAAGGGCTTTTGTAATGTTTTTCTTAAGAAATTAACTAAATCGGTTTTAATATCATTTATGTATCATCCCATCTCGAAAACCGAGCTATTACCTGGAACAAAACGTTCAACTCGTGTCCCTTAAGCTTAATTCAAGGACCATATATTCTAACGTCTCATATTGTACCAAAAACATTGTGTAAGTGCTAAACTCGAAAAATTAGTTTGATGGAAAAAAACAAGTTTTGACGTGGGACTTTTTTTCCAACCACCGACCTAACAAATCTTTGGGAGAAAATCCCTTATCCAAAAATAGCACTATTATTTTACACTCTCTACAAGCTCCTAAAAACCTAACAAATCCAAACACCGTTGGAACAACAACTAAATGAAGTTGTCTCTGATATTGATCTTCTGAACAGAAACATGCCTCTTGACGATTGTCTTTATTTAAAGTCTTCTCCTTCCCAAGTAAAACATTATTAAAGACTCCATCTTAAACTGTCACATTCCAAAAGTTGACACATTAGTTGAACATCACAAGATAATACTCGGTTATTGTTAAGGTGACTATTTTCTAAAACTCGGACAATCATGCTCTGATACTAGTATGCTTGAAAAATGGTCACCGAGCTAGAACCCTAATGACAATCACGAAAAAATAACAAAGGAACATAAACTCTAAAGCTATGACGAGAGTACCAATGTTATGTGGTTCGGTCTACTGAACTACTTCCACGGGATAAAATGAACAATATCATTTTAATGGAGAGAAAAAAGCTTTTCCTAAGCCCATCTAACAATAGTTCTAAAATTGGGCTATGGCCAATAAAGTTTCTCTTTAATGATATTACGTACTATTGAAATATCTAAGAAAAGTGTGACAGTACAAGATGCATGTAGACACAGATAGGTTGTAATACACGTGTTCCTAGATCCTTCAAGATGTAGACCATCCATTGTAGCTCACATACTCTTAGATCCATTTCTGCTATATTTCTTGAAACTGTAAGTTGTTACTTTGATTTCCAAGAAACCAATGTTGATCCCCAAAACATGCAATATCGTGTGATGGACTTCCTTGTTTCATGACAACCACCACAATGTTAATCAGTAAAAACAATAATTTTGAGATCATTTTTGGCAAGAAAGAAGCGATCTTGAGCCGGTGCTGACTTTATGTATCTGAGGAGTCTATTAGCAGCTTGTAGATGATTGACAATATGAGCATTTAAGAACTGACTTAACTGGTTTACAACATATGACAAATCGGGTCTAGAAATAGTTAGGTATAGAAATTTTCCAATGAGACTTCTATATAATGTGTTGTCAAACAGTAGGTCAAAGTCTCCATGCTGTAAATATCGTTTGGTTTGCATTGGTTTCCATGCATTTTTGCATCCACTGAAGCCAAACTCCTCAAGTAGATTAAATGCATATTTCCTTTGGTAGATAGATTTGCATGTCTTAGACCTTGCTACTTCCAAACATAGGAAGAATTTCATTTCTCTGGGTCCTTAGTTTGGAACTAATCATGTACATGTCTTAATCTCAGAAATGGGGGACATGTCATTGCTTGCTTATACTATGTCAACTACATGGACTAGAGCAACAGTGTAAGTATTCCCAACTGTCTTTGTGAATAAACTGTAGTCATGTTTGGACTGATTATACCTAAGATCCAGAACACCTGTTGTGAGATTCGGGTTTCATTGTCTGCAATCTTGTTTGAGATCATATAAGGATTGAGTCAGTTTACAGAATTGACATTTCTTAGTCTGAAAACTAGGAGGTGGTCTCATGTACACTTTTAAGACAGATTTTCATGCAAAAATGCATTTTAATATCTAATTGATGTAGAAATAAGTTTTTTTGCTGCAACTATGTCAAGAAAGATTCTAATTGTATTCATCTTAGCTACAATGAAGAAAGTCTCTTCATAGTGAATGTCGAAGGTTTTTGTGTAACATTGTGCAACCAGTCTGGCTGTATATCTTTCAATTGAACCAACTGCCTTGTGTTTGAACTTGTACACCTATTTACATCCTATATCTTTCTTCTCGTGGATAAATCCACAACTTTCCTAGTCTTTGTCTTGACTAGAGCGGTTAATTCCTTTTGCATAGCCTCTTGCCATTCCTTATGTAAGACTGATTGACTATATATATCTGTGTTTTGTGTAACCTCTTGCCATTCCTTATGTAAGACTGCTTGATTATATTTGTGTCATTGGTTATGTCTGCTTGATTATATTTGTGTCATTGGTTATGTCGGTTATGTCAATTTGGTTGTGGTTGTAGCATTACTTAGCAAATTGTTGAACTACCATCTCTCCAAAAAACTTAAGCCGATGGGGAGGTTGCTTGATTATATTTGTTATGTAGGACTGCTTGATTATATTTGTGTCATTGGTTATGTCTGCTTGATTATATTTGTGTCATTGGTTATGCTAGTTATGTCAATTTGGTTGTGGTTGTAGCATTACTTAGCAAATTGTTGAACTACCATCTCTCCCATAAGCTTAAGCCGATAGAGAGGTTGCTTGGTTATATTTGTTATGTAGGACTGCTTGATTATGTTTGTGTCATTGGTTATGTCTGCTTGATTATATTTGTGTCGTTAGTTATGTCAGTTATGTCAATTTGGTTGTGGTTGTAGCATTACTTAGAGAATTGTTGAACTATCATCTCGCCCAAAAGCATAAGCTGATGGAGAGGTTGCGTGATTATATTTGTGTCATTGGTTATGTAAAAAACTTAAGCTGATGAAGATGTAGATAATTAACATTATATATCAATACAAAGAATTGTGCTATTCGCATTTATAAATGTGTATAAAGTAAATATGTCATCTTTCCATCAATGAAATCAAAGAAGTAGATTGAGAAACCATCATCACACAATCATTAATAATGCCATGTACTTAGTTGTACAACTTGCATGGTGCACCCTACATGAAAGGCATGGAAGGCGGGGTGTGAAAATAAATAATGTATATGGTGGGCGTTTCTTCTGGGATTTGTGTGTTGTGCTTTTTTGTGATATATCTTGTATGGGAAGATAGATATAGAGATAGAGAGAAAGGTGGAGGGGGGTGGGTGTGGGGGGTGGGGGTAGAAGCAGAGGCGGCAGAGGTGGGGGAAAGGAGTTAGAAAGGGACGTGTGCATGGTGTGTTTTAACTTTCTCTCATTCAGCTGTTGTTTTCATAGTAAATATGGTGTTGTAAAAAGCTTTTATATTTCTATTTTCTCGATTCCCAATATTTTATTTATAACACTAGGGTTTTTAAAGCCTTCAATGCCGGGCACCTATTTTCTGAACTTACTATTAATATTACTATTATTTCTTATGATTATTTTCCAACAAGATTGACACTACAAGCTAGTGTTACAACATGTTATGAGAATGTGATCAGTTTTTATATATATATATATATATATATATATATATATATATATATATATATATATATATATATATATATATTTACTATGATATAAGTTATCATGTCACACTCGTAGAGTTATATTTAAGATTGATAAGTGAAAGAAACATTAACATGATAACAGGTCGAGGAAAATGGACTTCCTATTACATGCCAAGTGAGGGATGACATACCCTATTCGTATAGTTATTTTTCCCACTAGACACAATCTGGGCCTTACAGGTTGTTTAGAGTTGAATTACCGGATACTAGACACAATTCTGGGCGTTACATGTTGTATTAGAGTGAATCACTAGATCGAAATATATTTATATATGTATGTTTGTCTGTATCCTTTCTTTACTTATTCATTGATGTAGTTGCTAAATTTTTTTTGTTCATTTTTATTTGATGTAGTTGAGTAAAGTCCATACGTTGTGTGAAACAATATCAAGTTTTCAATGTGGGACAAACAACATATTTAACAGACCCCATCAAAATGTGGGTCTTTAACAAGTATTAACTAACACGGTGCGAAGGCATGTAAGAAACTTAACACTACTTGCTGAGGCCCTGAGTTTGATAAGAAGTTTTATTGTGCAGTTAAAAAAAAGACACTATTAGCCCAACAACATATAAGACGAGAGACATCTTTCTGAAAACATAATTTATGAGGTAAGCGAAATTCATTACGGAATATGTTAAGTGAAACAATATCAAATCTCCAATATGGATAAATAACATCTTTAACATTAGAAAAAAAAAACATTATCATTTACAATACTATATTCATTTTCATTCTACTTACTTTGCATTTATTTATTCGAAGGTGAGGGATGGAAAGCTGCACTTATTAAATATATCAAGGAATAATTTTAATTATTTTAGTGTTAAAGACAGTTTGTTAACTCACGTACTTAATATATATGTTTTTGACAATTAATTTAATTAAATAGAAATGAACGGAGTAGAATGTCCATAATGCCATGATGGAAGCATTAAAAATAGTTATTTTTTATTTTGAAAAAAAAAAAGATATTGTTATTCTCAAATTTCCTTTTACTTTTTGAAATCTTTGGAACAGTTTGTCAAAGTCCTATTTCTTGTCTTCATAACATTTTTATGCAACATTATTTTTTTAACAGAATTCCATCATATATAACACACACACCAAAAAACAAAGCATCATAATGTGATCCACGTGAATGATAATGGCATAATGCTGATGCACTATATTAATTTTCCAGCTTTGGACCACTTCATCAACATAAAATATAAGAATATTTTGAGTAAATATTGAAATATATACAAGGAAATACATATCTACATCATTCATATTAGAGTATCTATAAGATTTCTACTATTAAATACACAAAATACATATTTTCAATTGATTATATATATCCTACACAGACTCTAATGCATTTCACCATAAGATTGTATAAAAAAATAGAGAATTTATTAAAAAGTGATGCAAGTTCTTTAAGAGATCCATTGCATGGCATTGTAAATAGAAATCCATTTACAATATATCTACATCAAACGTCAATACAATATCCATATAAAACATCATTCTGTGGTTATAAGTATTTCTTATTTTTCTTTAAACTTCCTTTTTACAAGTAGACAATGTACAGTGAAATAATATTATATATATATATATATATATATATATATATATATATAGGGTGTAAAACTATCGATGTATATTATTGTTAAAGTAATGGGTGGAAAGAATCAAGAATTTATGCTTCAAAAGTGTGTGCAGATGACCCACCAGGGAAAGATTAATAAATGATGTTTTGCAACATTTGGTTCATTCACTGTTGGGAGATGCAGACAAATTCTACTCTGCAAAGTGCAAAGCCTTTTTTAACTTGATGATCTCAATTATATAATAAGGTCCCAATGCATCCCACCCTCACCGCTAAAGCTTTTTGTACGTAACTTCGTGTAATTATGTCTCAATGGTTTAGCTTGTAAAAGTTGTTTGAAAAACATTTTTTCTGAGAGAAGCCGGTACAACACCCCGACTTAAATGTAAAGATGTCATTGTCAGATGTAGTGTCCGAAAAACCATTCATGGTAATTGTTTTTAATTAATGAATGACAAACTTATTTATCATCTCATTAATTGCTTCGTGTTAATAAGTAATACACTAGTGAAAATTCAAAATTGTATCATATTTAACCACAATACTTAGTGTGTTGGTACACGTGAAGATTAAGTTTATGATATATACTAAAAGTGTTTAGTCCGTGGTGAATTTAATCAAAAGTTTAGGGCTATTTATTAAAGCACAATTAATACGCACAAAACACTTTATGTGTGTCCGTCTTATCTGGACCGTCGATATTGATTATCTAAGCGAGATATTTATAAATGACGTAATCATATAGGACAATGACCGCTTCAATCTGCATTTCTCATATAATTCCGTGATTGAGTAATCTTTTTAAATCACAAGATGATCATATGTGAATTAACCTTAATCCTAAAATGATTGTATACTCCTGCTTGTTTCAAGTTATGGTTTAATGTGTTCGTTAAGGATTGTCAAGTGGCGCGGTCCGAATCACTATCACGTTGACACTATTCGGGATTGAGTAGCTGAAAATGTGTATTACAAATATGGAATATAATTTTACCCTAAAAAAATATGGAATTCATCCCTTTCTGAGGGAATTATAGAGACAATCTCGTTATTTGTTAATCCTAGAAACCGATCGATCCCGGGAGTTTATATTGGTTATAAACTAATTGATCATTAATGAGCTAATGGTAAATAAGCATAATAGGTAATGAAAAAGGTTTATGGAAGCTTACTACTTCGTTACGGATAGTTTAAGGAATGTTTTTTTGAACAGCCATTGATTTCATTAATATCAGCAAGATGCTAAAAGACCATTACACAACGCTCCAGATATTCATCCCAATTGCAGTAGATTTTCACAGCTTAAAAAAGGAAAACAACAGATAGATAAACAACAAAATTCGATCCAGAACCTTCCAATGTGCCGCCGGCTAATTATGCATTATAGAGATGATACCGAAATTCCGGAAAAGAGACTAACAATGCCCCCAATAGAACAAATTGTTGCATTTCCTCTCTTTCCAAAAATCCCAAGCTTGGCAAACTTCGAAAGAAATAGTCTCTTAGTACTCTGTAACTAAGGAACGCCATTCATCGGATTGGCCATCCATTCTTCATACTCCAGTTTCTTGAGACCCTTAGAATTTGACAACCAAGAAAAAGATAATCTTTGAACTTCCCTAAAAATCATCTCCGGATTTAAAACTTGAGCCCGGAATATAATTTTGTTTCTAAAATTCCAAATTACCCAAGCTGTGACTCCAACTACAGCTGCCCAAAAACAAGAAGCCAATTTTGACACAGTTATTCCACCATTTCTTGCTTGCAATAAACATATATCACTAAACGAGAAAACGTTTAGGCCAACGATCTTACACCAACTTTGAACATGTGACCAAATAAGAAGAGTCACATCACATGCGAACAGAAGATGCATGGTTAACGGTTTCTTCAAACTTGTAACATAAAGAACACAAAGAATCTTGAATTGCAACACCCCGAAGAATAAGATTCGGTTTTATGGGGATTCTTTTGAGACTTTCTTTCCACATGAAAAGGTTTACTTTCGATGGTAGCAATTTGTTCCACCCGACAACCCGCTCGTTAGCCGTAAAAGATTTTTTAAAGAAATCAATTTCAAGTTGTTTCCGCAAATAGGCCACCGAGAAGACGGCATTCGAACGAAGACTCCATTTCAATTTATCCAATAAACCTGCATTTTTATCAACAGAGTTAATTAAATTCTCCAGCTCCACTACTACATCCTCCTCACAACCCCTCAAACACCTCCTCCACAACCAAAAGAAAGAACACCTACCCTCTACCCACTTCACCACCCTTGCCACCATCTCTCCTTTGAATAAAGCTAGCCTATAAAGCCTAGGGAAGGCAGATTTTAACGGGCCAATTCCCACCCAAATATCCTCCCAAAACCTCACCCCTGCTACCATCACCCACATTTCAACACTCCGACCCCAATAAAGCAACAACCGCTCTTTTAGCTCGCTTAACAGCACTAACTCTCCCCTTCCAAACCCTCCCCCCACCACTCAGCCGACAAACATCCACATCCCAAGGACCCTCGAACCCATGAATTGACACTAACACCTTCCTCCACAAAGCATTAGATTCTGAAAAAAATCTCCACCACCATTTTCTGATTAAAGTTATATTCTACACCTTAAGACTACCCACCCCAATGCCACCCAAAGAAACAGGAGCTTGCAATTTTTTCCAGTCAACCCATGAAATTTTTTTTCTTTTTTGTGGACGTATCCCCTCCCCAAAAAAAAGAAGACCTCACACTTTCCAACAAATTCAGCACACATTCAGGAGGCCTGTAGACGGAGAAGAAGAAGAGCGGAAGAGCGCTTAGAACCGCTTTTAAGAGAACCAACCTACCACCCTCCGATAGAGACGACCACTTCCAAGCACTAAGTTTCGCTTTACATTTCAGAATAATGTTTTCCCAAGCCTTTTTCAGTTTCATAGTTTGCCCCACTCAAAGTCCCAAATATTTAAAAGGCAACCCACCACTCTTACACTTGAATTGCTCAGCCGTAATATTGACTTCTGCTTCTGGTACATTTATCCCTGCCAACACACTTTTACCCATGTGTATCTTCAGACCCAAGATCATCTCGAAACAAGTCAAAATCCTCTTAAGATTCCTTAATTTTTCCATGCTCCATTTCCCCAAAAAAACCATGTCATCTGCATATTGCATATGAGTTAACTGAATTTGTTCATTTCCAATATTAACCCAGTGAACTTTTCTTTATCAATTGCTTCCTTCATTAGTATGTTTAGCCCTGCCGCCGCTATAAGAAAAAGATAGGGAGATAGATGATCACCCTGCCTTAACCCTCTTTGCAAGTTGAACTCCTTCGATGGACTACCACCCACCAAAACTGAAGTTCTAGCCAAAGAAACACACCCGTGAATCCATCTTCTCCACTTTGAACCAAAACCCATACTTTTCAAGGTATTATCCAGATAGGTTCAATTTACACAATCAAAGCCTTTTTCGAAATCCACTTTAGTGTGTATGAAATGATTATCAGCGGACACTCAATAAACTCGACTATAGAGAATAACAAATATCTATAATCAACAGAGTTTATTTTTGGATTTATGGTGCCGTAAATCTGAAATTAGTTAGTTGAGTAATAATGTTTTGTTTGATAAATATTTTATTCAATTTATTGGAGCTATTGATTATATATACATGGTACCCAGGTTGGCTCCTAATACGTGAATGAGTATTTTGGAATCTCGATAATAAATTAAATAGTTTGTATTCGATAAATAATATGTAAATTAGAAAATACATTTTTGTAATCCCAACTGGCAAAAATGACGCCACATGTAACTGAAAAGAATTTTATTTTAATTATATCACATGTGTATTTGTTGAATAATTAATCGATAAATAATAAATTGGTTTTCTTATTAGATGAATGTTTTCTTTTCCTCAAAGAAAAATAAATAGTATGTGTAGGAAAACTATTGCGTTCACTAGGGGTGTACACGGATACGGATTATCCGAAAACCGAACCGAACCGAGGTCATTTGGATCAATTCGGTTTTGTTAATAACTACTTTCGGTTCGGTTTCGGTTAGTATTATAGAGAAACCGAAATTTTCCGTAACCGAACCGAAACCGAACGGTTAACCGAAATAGATAGAAAATTGTAACCGAAATGTCTATAATTAACTTGTATAACTAATTTTCATAATCAAAATATTACAAGCGTTTATGAAAAATTGCATGTAGCTGAACCGTTGTTCGAACAATTTTTTAACCAAATTAAAATTCGTATAAACACCAAACCGTTTATAACCGAATAAAATTGTTATTAAAATTGTTATTTTTATGTCAATTTTCAGTTAACCGAACCTAACCAAACCGTATATTTTTTTCGGTTCAATTCGGTTACCTAAAACAAACGATTCGGTTTCGGTAATGAATTTTAATTCACCGAAAGTTTTGGTTCGGTTTCGGTAAGGCCATTAACCTTACCGAACCGTGCACACCCCTAGGCCGTTCCCACTATTATTTTCCTATAAAAAGATACTTTATCCAAACACAAAACATACAAAATATGTGCGCCACTTTCAAAAAAAAGGAGAGAATTTTGGGTTTTTTTATTGTTTTGTCTAAGTCACTGTGAAGAAGAAAAACTTGGGTTTTTTTAGGGATATTCGAGAAGGTTCGAATACGAGTTTGACGTACCATTGTCGTTGCTTGGAGATACAAATCGGAAGATCACATCATCTCATCGGTTGGGTAAAATCATCTACCTCTCTTTAGATTTTTAATTAGTTGATTTTCAATTAATTTAAATCATGAAATCCAACACAGGTGTTCGATTCATGCTTCCGATGGGGATCTCGATTGAATCGAGGTTTAGATGAATCTATAAGAATCTAGATCCAAACGGATCATGACTTCGGGTCAGATTCAGATTCATACAATCTAACAGTCACATAACACCGATGCCCCTGAAGGCTTAATGAAGTCAATTATAGATTTGTTGAGCGGTTTTATGTGTTCTTATTAGGGGTGGAATCGGGTCAAGACATGTCCCGTAGCCCTCCTACCCCATACTCGTAACGATAGAATTTGAGAATCATTTTTCCCATACTCCGTAGCCGAAAGTTTGGGATCCCTTGAGAGAAGAAATCCCGAAAAGTGTCATTTTAGTTTATTTTGTCAATTTTATTAAAATAAATTGCATAACTCACCGAAAGCCGAACTCCAGCCCTAACTCCCTCTAAAACCTCTATACTAAGATCGTCATCAAAAGAAGAAGAAGAAGTGATGATCGTTCTATTTGATAACCTCAATTTGTTTTTTTCCCATTAAACTCCATTAAATGATCTTTGTGGGCATTATACCATGAAGTATAACCGTTCCGTGATGTTCGCCCCACTACTTTACACGTGCGGTAACGTCTTTTCCCATGATTGTGCATTATATGAAGGCTTCATCCTCCTCATTATGCAGGTACCCATACTTTATATACCAAACTCACACTTTACATATCAAATCATCTATACCAAACTGACTTGAGTGTCAAGGGTGTTGGAAATCAAAATAGGACCTGAAATGCAACCGAAACCTATTTCTGGAATAAATCCGGCCGTTGAACCGATGTCGGCTTCCCGGAAAGTGATCGGAGCTTTCATCCCTGGCCCCACCAAATTCAGTTTTAGGTCCATCTTGACTTGATCTCATCAAACCATGCATCGGAAGCAGAAAATAATGCTCGAAACAGAACAACGAATCGTAATCACTAAATAAACAATCTAAATTCATAGAGGGGTTTTGAGATTATACCAACACTTGAAGAAGGTTAAGAAGATGAAGCGAACAACAAGATCTTTCAGTAAGGCTTTCCCAACACTAGGTGGTGATCCCTCTTTCAAGCAAGCTCTAATAATCCTTTAAAAAAGGCCCAAGCTCCATGGAACAAGATGAAGATCTTAATTTAGATCTTTGATTCTAAGTTCTTAGTGGAGAGATAATATTTTCCCAAAATACCCTCCCAAAAGTGGCGCCTTAAGCATGAAAGAGTACACTTGTAGGATCCTATCATTTTATAGAGTTAATTACAACATATAGATGGATCTAGATTCGTTAATTAGACTTAATTTTCTTAGATGGGTCAACAAACCCAATTATGCTTTTATTAATTTCTTAGATAAATTACCCATAAGGTATTTATTAATTAATCTAATTAAGTAGAAGACCCACATCAGGAAGAAGCCTTTACTTAATCACATTAAGTAAATAGATGTAGAAAACATTTCCTTATTAATTCTATTTTGCCACTTATTAGTCATTTCATTAATAAAATACTCCCTCCGTCTCAAAATGTTTGGGACGTTTGACTTTTCAACGCTTTTTAAACGTCTAATTAATCCTTGGAATTTCGTAATTGATGTAATATTATTAGGGTTATGATAAAGTGAAACTTAAAGTACATAAATGTAAAAAATATTAGATCATTTGATGAAATTCGAAGGATTAATTAGACGTTTAAAAAGCGTTAAAAAGTCAAACGTCCCAAACATTTTGAGACGGAGGGAGTAATTTTTCTTAATTCTCATTTATTAATAAATCATTCACAACTAATCTTTTTCCGCGAAAACCATTTTTCACTAATTGTACTTAGATTTTAGGAAACACGTATTTTTCTTATTCGATTCTTTCAATTATTAGATAAATGTCTGTTAGCTAAATCCCGAAAATATAGTCTTCCATTTATCGGGGAGTCCTTCTTATTGTGAATTATGATAGACAAGCAGGTGACAATGAGTTTATATCTAGAAACTCCAATGATCCGGATGGCCGACCAAACTCTTCAGCTGAATCACCCGCCTCATTAATCTTGGCGTCGTATCACCATGGAGCCGAGACTGCACTCTTCCGAAATATAGAATATCTTTACTACACTTACTCAGAGTAGTTACCAGGTACCATTACATATGGCTTGAAAACTGGGACTTGGAGTAGTTTATTACTCAGGCCTGGGTGGCTAAGGAGACACAATAATTAGTTTTAAATCTAATGAGAATCAATGGAACAAAACATTCATTGGAAATATTTTTAAGTAGAAAAAAGAATGCATCGTAAGAATAGAGGGAATCTAAAAAATCTTGGAAAATGCCCCCTCTGATTTCCCGTTCAAACTTCACCAGCTCCTCAATCAATAATATGAGGATATCCTAACCCAAGAGGAAACCTATTCGCATCAAAGATCTTAACTCAAATGGCTAGTAGAAGGGGAAAGAAACACATATTTCTACCACTTATTTAGAATCAAGAGACAACAAAATCGAAAGATTTACTGTCTGAAAGATGACTGATTGAGCTAAAATCCACCCTAACAAAACAATTTATAAAGACTCGAAACCATGGGTAAACTAACTCTCTAACCGGCAGTGTACCGGGTCGATTGTTAGAATAGCAACAGGAGTACGAGGTCGAACCCAAAGGAATCGTGTTTGCAAGTACCAAAGTGAACGTATTGCTTAGTCTAGATGAACAATCTTTTCAAAGTATTTTTAACTACAACGACTTTAAAGTGATCCCTACTAACAAGTTTAAAGATAAGAAAGAAAGAACGAAGATTAAATTACTAGGTTTTAACGATAAATTAAGGGACATAGCCGAACCATGATCAAAATAGCTAGTTTCACCCAATGGAATGACAAAACCGGGAATGTGCAAAAAAAAAAAACGAACGAACTCTTACATTCAATTTCACGGGTACGTAATCCTAATCCCGGTGCTAAGGTCTGAACAACTCTTCCCCAACACCTTATGCCAAGTCAACTAACCTTCCCTAAGGAAGATTCATCCACAAGACGATATATGCAATAGAGCCGCTTTTAAACATTAAAACGAGTAACCTCACTCTAAGAAGTGATCCTAGAACCCTTTTCCCACATCTCTCTATCTGAACAACTCTCAAGATTGATGTGTGTGATTTTTGACCTAGGTGATCAATCTAGCCCAAATCCGTTATAACAAGTTCTAAGACGTGGAATATGCAAGATACAACAATAAAAAGAATTACCCACTCCCAATTTCATCACCCAAAGAGCGATTTCACTAAATTTCACATGATTCGACTATGAAAAGAATTTAGCTACTCATTATACTAGTTAAAACATACACAATACAGTAAATAAAACCCATAACAAGTAAAAGAGAAGAGAAATATACCATTAATTTACAGAAATTCGAGTTGAGATCCAAAAAGTACAAAATAAAGAAGTAATTAAAAGGTGGTCTCTTAGTGTTTGGAATGGAAATCTAAGCTAAGAAATGGAAAGATTAAGCTAATATTATGTTGATGTAAGCTGAAAGAAAGTATTCTAAGCTATTACAAAAATCGAGCAAGAATTGGGTAGAGTTTTGCTAAAGAAACTAGATATCTCAAGAAATAGTCTAAGGGGGGTATTTATAGGTGGGAGAAAAATCTGCAGAAAAATCCGTCCAAACGCACGTTTGGAGGCTGGAACTGGCGTTTGGAATCTTCAAACGCGCGTTTCGCATCATTTCTGGGCAGGGACTTGACTGTTCTTCATCTGGAACACGCGTTTGGGAGGTTCAAACGCGCGTTTGAACCCCTGTTTCCCCAAATCTTCACTTTTATTCCTTTTTGTCCCCTCTTCCTTCCTCGATCATGCTTTTCACCACAAATTGTCACCTTCCGAGTCCTCGAGACACCAATACCCTTTAACATCATAAACAACCAAAAACATCCAAACAATTGCGAAGGGTAAAAGTGCTCGGGAATGGGGTTAGTATCAACAAAATAGGGGAAATAATCCATCAGAGCAACGGATTCACTCCCCGTGCCATAAGCTCACGATAACACCCCAAAAGCGGTCTAATTCACCCAAAAATGTGCTGAAAGTGTGGTAAATGGGGGTAATTAATGCACCGGAGTCATGTAAAGTTGACTCCCATCAATGACCAGGGCAGTGGATCTATGACTACGACTCTATAGAAAACATGGTGGGCAACTTCTATTCACAGTTAGAGAACAACACAACAAGAGGCAATCTTCCTGATTCATTTAGATGAATTCATCCATCACTGATATCCTGTTTCTTAATAGGCAATTTTCTGAAAAATTGAGGGAACATGTCTTGTTTTGTATGGGAACCTTTACGGTTACTGGCCCATATGGCATCCCTGCTGTGTTCCTAAAAAAGTGTAGGTCTCTGTTATACCCTTCCATTCTTCACTTTGTTTACGAAGTTTCTTGATAAGGGTTAGTTTGACCTTGGACTTAATGAAACCCTAATTTCCATGATTTCCAAAGAAAAACCCCCCTGAAATAGTCTCTCAATTTAGGCTTATTTCTCTATCAAATGTAAGTGTTAAGATCATCTCAAAAGTCATAGCTAATTGTCTGCAATCAGTTATTTCCACCTTTGTCAGTCAAACTCATTCAGCTTTCATCCCTGGTTGGGTAACCAATGGCAATATCCTAGTGGTTGAAGAGGACCTCCATAATCCGAGTAGTAAGTCTGGGAAGAAGTGGGAGATGATCCTGAAAATAGACTTAGAAAAGGCATATGACAAATTTCATTGGTGTTTTCTTGAGAGTATCTTGAGCAAAATGGGTTTCTGATCGCGTGTAAGTCACTTACGTCGATATTACTAGCAAGAGTACTAGGTCAATCGCAGTATAGCAAGGGCGAATCAAGGTCCATCCCACAGAGACAATGCAACTCAAGCATAAACGATTCTATTCTAACTAAGAAGACACATATATGGTCTTTGACCAACAAGTAACTTAAAAGAAATGTGGTATTCCTACCCCTCATCCCACCGATCTACTAAATTGACTTAGTTAATTCTTATGTTTACTTCCTCACCCTTAAATTAATCGAGCGAGCTTTTAATTCAATTTTAAGCTACGGGTGCAATCCCTAACCCTATCTACTCCGACCATGGTAGTAGATAATCTATACGCCAGCTACCCTCCTTAATTGGTCCATAATAGCCCATACGCATAAAGAACTAGAATTGCCTGTATTGAGCACTAACTCATACCGCTAACCCGCCTAGGCAACTATCGACACTGATTAGCACGTTCCTAGGGTCCATCAAGACAATGTCCTAACTAACACTTCACTATCAGTACTTCATGTTAATTTACAAATTACGAATACTAGATTGGGCAGACCTATTACTCGTTTTAATTATTTTTGTCGATCAACGAAGCTGATGCTTAACCTCCAGATTAGGTTTTCTCAAATTTGCCTCGGTAAACCGGTTTACTGGGCTCGGCTTTTCCTATTTCTGGATCTACATTGCTCAATGCTGATTAATCTAAGTAAATCATGGGGTCGTTAAAAATTCAGATTAACTAAAACACGTAAATACAAATAGATCTACCACATTAAAGACATAAAGGAACATTCAAAGCTTCATTCCTTCAACAATGGGGATCTAGCTTGTTCCACTCAAGCTTGAGATGGCAAGGAAGGAAAGGAAACCAGAAAATAAACTTCAAAAGCTTAAAAGAACTTTGTTTCATCAAATTGTATATTGTATATAATAAAAGATGGAATATAATTGAGATCTATGTAATAATCAGTTTATGCGGCCTTATATAGATACAATAGCCGACTTATGACTCTCAGAAACCCTAACCGACCTAGTAGATGCGGTAGAATCAGTTTCTTGTTCCCCAAGACCCTCGGTTTATCGGGCCTAGCCCACGGTAAACCGGGCTGACTTTTCCCCTTTTTCTCTGGAAGATCTCTTCTTGGACTTCATTTACTTGGCCCGGCATTATTTCCTCTGGTCCAGCTCCGTCCTTAAATGCTCTGGATTTGATACATCCTGAAAATACATAAAACATGGCAAAATAGTAACAAATCTTCGGGATAATGACACAGATACGCAATTAGAATTTAACACATATTCCATATAATAACGAGCCTTTCTATCCTCTCTTGAGCATTATTCGGGGTGAATAAAGGTATAATTAATGGTACTACTTAGAGCATTATCAGATTCAGAGATGTCAGTGTTTTGATGACTTGATCTCTAAACTGATGAATAAACTGGTGGAACTAATCTGTGAAACTGAGACTGAGAATGATGGTTAGTTCAGTAAGGGTATTCAATTCTATGAAAGTCAATTTTGGTGAAGTGCAAACCGATTTCCTTCTGAAGTCAGCTTTCAGTTATTTGTCAGTTGAGTTTTGCTGAGTACATATGAGTTATGCATCTGAGCAGTTGATTACAAGTTTGGGAGAGTCAGTATTTTGAGCTGAGTTTCATCTAGTGGATAACAACTGGAGCTAGGGTCCATATCTGGGGCATTTATAACAATTCTGATAAAGATCTTATGGTGATTAGGGTTAGGGAATTGTGCCTATAAATACCAATGTTGTAATCAATGCAATGTGTGTTAATTTCACAAGTGTGTGAAATACTTTGTAACTTTATGCATAGTAAAATATCTACTTTTCTGTCCGTGGAGTAGTCCGTACAATGCCGGAAACCACGTTAGATCACTAAGTTCTCTTTGTTTCTATGTTTTATCTTTTTCGCCATACTTTATGTTTGCATTGCTACTGTTTTATTCTTTCTTAAACTGAAAGTTTCTCGTCTGTGTTTTAAAAAACTGGTATCGGAGTGAGGTTCATGGATTCAGAGAAGTTTCAAGTTGAACACAGTTGATCTTCACCAAGACCGGTGACCGGTGACTGGTGCTAGGATTTTATGATCAAAGGTTTGTTCTTTAATTAGAAGGATGTCAGCAATGAACATGAAGAGTGATAAATTTACAAGGAGGAACAATTTCAGTTTGTGGCAAATCAAGATGTGGGCCTTGTTAAAGCAACAAGGATTGTGGACTCCTTTATTTGATAAAGGGGATGCCAGTTCAGTAGATTATGCCAGTCTGGAGGAGAAATCCAATTCAACCATCATGTTGTGGTTGTCTGATGATGTTATCACATAAGTTGCTGAAGAAGACACCACTGACAAGATATGGTTAAAGTTTGAAAGCCTGTATATGACTAAGTCATTGGCCAATAAGTTGCTGCGGAAGCAGAAGATGTTTAGCCTGAGGATGCATGAGGGGGCTCATCTAAGAGATCATCTTGATCAATTGAACACAATATTACTTGATCTCAGGAAAATTGATGTTAAGATTGAGGATGAAGATGCTGCGTTGATTTGATGGTTTCATTACCAGCTTCCTGTGAGAACTTTGTGCAGTCCTTCATAGTTGGGAAGGATACAGCGGCTTTGAAGGATGTAAGGTCATCTTTCCATGCCATGGAGCTGAGACATAAGGCAGCTGGGGTAGACAATCTGGCTGCTGGACTAGTATTCTATAGCAGTAGTGGAAAAGAACATGGTTAGTCTTGGAAGAAGAATTCCAAGAAGACAAGGTCCAAAGGCCTTAAGTCCACAGATATTTGAAATTATTGTAAGGAGCAGGGACATTGGAATTCCAATTGTCCAAAGAGTAAGAAACCGCTGGAGAACAGTTCTGGCACAGCTGCTGTAACAGCTGAGCATGACTCAGATGAGGACATGGTTCTAGGGCAGGAGAGTCGGCACATCTTACTGATGTGTGGATTTTGGACTCTGGGGCATCATTTCATATTTGCGCTCACATAGAGTGGTTCTGAAGTTATCAACAGATAGATGGTGGCCATATATCTATGGCAAAAAACAAGGTCTGCAAGGTAGTTGGTATTGGCTCAATTTAGTTGAGGACAAAGGATGGATGATTCTGTAAACTGAGTGAAGTTATACATGTTCCACAAATGACCAAGAATTTGGTATCTCTCAGTCTTTTGGACAGCAAAGGGTTCAATTTCAAGGGAGAAGGTGGAGAACTAGGTGTCTATAAAATCTCAGTTTTGGTTTTCAAGGAAGTTAAGAAAGGGACCTTGTATATACTACAAGGGTCAGTTTTTGGTGGTTCTCCTGTTGTGGCATCTGCTGAGATTCATCAGTCACAGCTTACAAAAATATGGCACATGAGACCGGGTCACATCGGTGAAAAAGGTATTCAGGTTCTTTCTTAGAAAGATCTTCATGGGGAATGTAAGGTCAAGCATCTAGACTTTTGTGAGCATTGTGTGTTTGGGAAGATTCATAGAGGCAAGTTATCACTTGATTACATTCATTCTGATTGTTGGGGCCATCAAAGGTGGAGTCATTGGGTGGTCACAGATATTTTGTGTCATTCATAGATGACTATTCAAGAATGACTTGGTTGGTGATGATGAAACACAAAAGTGAGGCATTCAATAATTTCAGGCAATGGAAGGCTCTAATTGAAAATTAGTTGGGGAAGAAGATAAAGAGGCTTCATACAGATAATGGTCTAGAATTATGCTGGACTGAGTTTGATGAGTGATAACGCCCTAAATGGTACCATTAATTATATATTTATTCACCCTGAATTCTGCTCAAGAGAGGATAGATATGCTTGTTATTATATGGAATATATGTTAAATGCTATGTGTATGTTTCAGGATCTTAATTCTGCATCTATGTTATTTTCCTGAAGATTTGTGATGTTTTGTCTGGTTTTATGTGTTTTATAGGATGTACCGAATCTGGAGCACTGGAGAGTGGATCTGGACCAAAGGAAGCATGTTGGGCCAAGTAAAAGAAGTCCAAGAAGAGATCTGCTGAAGAAAAAGAAGAAAGGTCAGCCCGGTTTACCGAGGGCTCAGTCCGGTAAACCGAGGGCCTTGAGGAACAAGAAATTGATTCTGCCGTATCTACTAGGTCGGTTAGGGTTTCTGAGAGTCATAAGTCGGTCACTGTATGCATTAACATATTTTTGCATAAGTTTACAAATATCTTATTATCGAATCTTCAATTACATTATAAAATTTGATGAAATAAAGTTATTCCAAGATTTTGAGGAGTTATTTCTAGTTTTCTCCCTTTCTCTACCATCTCTAGATTGAGTAGATTGAGCTAGATCTCCATTGTTAAAGGTATGAAACTTTGAACGTTACTTTTTGTCTTCAATATGGTAGATATATTCGTATTATGCATTTTAGTTAATCTGCTGATAATGCCCTAAATGGTACCAATAATTATACCTATATTCACCCCGAATTCTACTCAAGAGAGGATCAATAGGCTCGTTATTATATGGAATATATGTTAAATGCTATGTGAGTGTTTTCAGGATCGTAATTCTGCATCTATGCTATTTTCCTGAGGTTTTCGTACTGTTTTGTCTCGTTTTACATGTTTTATAGGATGTACCAGATCTGGAGCATTGAAGAATGGATCTGGACCGAAAGAAGTACATTGGGCCAAGTGATTAAAGTCCAAGAGGAAGCCTGCTGAAGAAAGAAAGGAAAAGTACGCCCGGTAACCCGAAGGATAGGCCCGGCCGGCGACTTGTTTGACACGAAATTGATTCTGCCGCCTTATCTAGGTCGATTAGGGTTTTAGAGAGTCTTAAGTCGGTCACTGTATCTATATAAGGCCGCATTAGCAGAGTTATTCACAAGTTTGATATATTACATTACATACATTAGAATTTATTATGCAATAAAGTTTTCTTGAGCTTTGGAGAGTTATTTCGGTTTCCTCCCTTCTTCCATGACCTATAGTTTGAGTAGATCAAGCTAGATCTCCATTGTTGAAGGTATGAAGCTTTGAACGTTCCTTTATTGCCTTCAATATGGTAGATCTGTTCGTATTTATATGTTTTAGTTAATCTGCAAGTTTAAAGACCCCATTAATTAGTTATTTTAATCGTATCAGAGCAATTTAGATCCAGAAATTAGGAAAAGCTGACCTCGGTAACCCGGCGGTCTATACCGGTTTACCGAGGCAAAATTTAGAAAACCTAAAACTGGGATTCACTACAGCTACGTTGATCGACGAGTTTAATTAATGATGGGTTAGATCCGCCAATGCTTATTGTAATCGTAAATGGCGGCATGAAAACGAATAGTGAAGTGCTTAGTTTGGAGATAGTCTAGAATAGACCCTAGGAACGTGCTGGTCAATGTCGACAGCTGTCTAGGCGGGTTAGCGGTATGAGTTAGCGCTCAATATCGGCAGTTCTAGTTCTTTATGCGTATGGGCTATTACGGACCAATTAAGGAGGGTAGCTTGCATATAGATTGTCTACTGCCATTGTCGGAGTAGATAGGAGTAAGAATTGCACCCGTAGCTGATAATGATAATTAAAACGAAAGCTCGCGATTAATCTAAGGAAATTATGTGGGGAAGTAAACATAATGATTAACTAATCCAAGTTAGTAGATCGATGAGGAGAGGGAGAGGAATACCATGTTTGTTTTCTTTTATGTTATTGTTGGTCAATGACCGCCTCTATGTTGCTTCTTAATTAGGTTAGAATCATTTATACGTATAGTTGCATTGTCTCTGTGGGATCGACCTTGACTCGCATTTACTATACTATGATGTACCTAGTATTCTTGCTTGTAATATCGACGTTAATGACTTACACGCGATCATTTGCATGTTTAACGACTACATGATTTACTTAGATTAATCGTAATTGAGCAATGTAGATCCAGAAATAAGAAAATCCGCCCCTGGTAAATCGGCGGTCTATACCGGTTTACCGAGGCAATATTTAGAAGACTTAATCTGGAGGATTCACTACAGCTACATTGATCGACAGGTTTAATTAACAGTAGGTTAGATCTGGCCAATTTGCTTATTGTAATCATAAAATTAACATGAAATACGAATAGTGAAGTGTTAATTTGGACATAGTTTCGATGGACCCTAGGAACGTGCTGATCAGTGTCGATAGCTGTCTAGGCGGGTTAGCGGTATGACTTAACGCTCGATATCGGCAATTCTAGTTCTTTATTTGTATGGGCTATTATGAACCAATTAAGGAGGGTAGCTTGCCTATAGATTGTCTACTACCATGGTCGGAGTAGATAGGGTTATGAGTTGCACCCGTAGCTTATAACTAAATCAAAAGCTCACTCGATTAATTTTAGGGAATTATGTGGGGAAGTAAATATAAAGTTAACTAATCCAAGTTAGTAGATTGGTGAGAAGAGGGGGAGAAATACAAAGTTTCTTTCATGTTTATTGTTGGTCAAAGACCATCTATGTCGCTTCTTAATTAGATTAGAATCGTTTATAGTTAGTTGCATTGTCTCTGTTGGATCGACCTTGACTCACATTTACTATACTATGATGTACCTAGTATTCTTGCTAGTATTATAGACGTTAGTGACTTACACGCGATCAATGAGTTTTGCAGAAATAAGGGTATTTCCAGACATCATACAGTCAGGAATACTTATCAGCAGAATGGGGTAGATGAGAGGCTAAATCAAACTCTTCTGCTGAGATTAAGATGCATACTCTCTCATGATGGTTTGTCAAGAAGCTATTGGGCAGAGGCTGTAAGCACAACTTGCTACTTAATCAACAGGAGTACTCACACAAGGATCAAACTCAAAACACCAGTTGAGATGTGGTCTGGCAAACCTGCTGACTACTCCATCACCATATCCCCACAAATACTCATTTCTTGACTACTAAGTTCTAAGGGTTTTTGGAAGCACATTTTACTATCATGTCAGTGAAGGGAAGCTGGAACCAAGGGCCAAGAAATGAGTGTTCGTGGGGATATGGTGATGGAGTTAAGGGTTATAAAATTTGGTCATCAGCAGAAAACAGAGTTATTATCAGCAGAGATACTGTTTTGATGAAAATTCTATGCGCAATTCATTAGTGAAAGGGACAATCGAGTCTCAAACCGGTGGAACCGAGAAAACGATGATGGGTGGAGCTTGGTGTAAAGTCGATTAAGATGCAACACTCAGCTGATCCAAGTCCATTTTCATCGGATCAGTTCTTGAACCGAATCGAGTACAAGCCGCCAAGCGAGCAAATGTCAGTTGAGTGTCAAACAGAGAACTTAGGTCAAAAAAGTATAGCTGTCAGCAGAGCTAGAAGATCCAATGTTGGTGTACCTCCCAAGAGGTATGGATTTGATGATATGGTTGGATATGCATTTCAAGTTGTACAAGAAGTGGATGGTTTTGAACCTTCTACTTACAGGGAAGCAGTGACATGTTCTTGTTGGTCCCTTGGAAAGGCTAACACAAGTTTAGAGGGGGGGGGGGTGAATAAACTTGTCACCAAAAACTAAATTTAAAACAGATTAAGGTTCAGTTAAAACTTGTGTGGAGTTGAGCTGACAAAGCTGAGATTAAGTCAAACTGACTTAAGCTGAAACTGAGTCAACCGGCAGCGGATATGATTTTAGCCTTTTTAATTGATCTTGTTATTCTGTTGTGAAAACTGAGTGTTGTGAACTGAATTCTGGTGAATATCAGTTGTGACTGTGAGATGTATAACAATCAAGTATCACAATGGTGTAAGTAAATGCTAAATAACTAAGTAAATGCGTAAAGTAAATAAGGCGGATGTTATAGAGGTTCCAGGTGGTGTAATCACATACGCCCTCTCTTCCCACGTGGTGCGGAGGAAAATTCCACTAGAACTTCTTGAGGTGAATCATTTACAAAAAGTCCTAAAAATAGTCCTTGGCTAATCCCTAGCTTCACTAGCTAAACAATTGTAGAACAGGTAGACTTGCTGCTCTTCAAATGCTTGAACCACTGGCCCTTAGAGGTTAGGATTGCCTCTTCACCAGCTACCACCACAAACACAGTCTACCCGACTGCTTGTCGCAACTGTCCTTGGCGAAACCTTCCCGGTTTGCTTCACAGTCTAAAACCTTTGAATTAGAATCAAAGTTGGGTTGAGAATCAATAAGTTGATTCTTGTTTGTGGTTCTTCATAGTGTTGAATTCTTGATAAATTCTTTGTAACTTGAACACTTGAAGAAATACTAGATATGATCTTGTTATAGTTCAGAGATGATAGCAATTTGAATAGAGTAGACTAATGCACAAATTGCTTGTTGATTCTTGTATATGCTAGGTTCTATATATATGTTGTTTGTGCAAAGTCTTCTATTTATAGTGTGAAGTCCAACGTTCATATGGCTTTGATTTGAATTGTATCAACGTATGTCTTGCAACGGCTATATTTTCTGACCGTTCTCGCCGTGTCGATAACATATCCAATGAAATTGCTTTCTTTCTGACGTTCGATTGTTCTTTTTTTTTCAGTTTGTTGGATGGTGACTTATAAAATCGAGTTTCCTTATCGATTTTATCTTGAGTTTTTCATTTGTCGCTTTCTAATCGACTTGGAGCGATTAATCGAGATTTTACTCTTCTTCAAATATCAAGATACTCGGTTTTCATCGATTATAATTGACTTAATCAGTACACCAAGATACATTTATCATCTAAGAATTCATTGTCCTTATGATTCTTAGGTCTTCATACAAGATCCATAAAGTCGATTCAGTCACCACAATCTTGCACGAAAGTCCAACTTTCTGATCTCGACTTGTAATCTTCATAACTGAGTTTGAGCCCTCAGTTCTTCATTCTTCAATAACTAAGTTTGAACCCTCAGTTCTTCATTCTTCTAGATAAGCCAACTGAGTGCAGAACTCTCGTGAACTTACCTTCTTCAGGTCCAAGTAGGTGTATTCTGAGTCAGTTTGCTTGTCTTGATGATTTCCAGTTTTCTAATTGATTTCCAGTTTTGCGTTTTACGAAACACTATCAATTACAGTGCTTGTCTGATGTAACTTATACAAATATCAGACTCTAATAAAACTTATACATTCAGTTCTAGACATCTTTTAGCTTTCCACTATAACAGCTGGCTTCAGCACTTCATCAATGGGGTTAAGATAATATTATAACAAATAAGATGAATCATCATCAAAACATAAATTTTATTTCCAACAATTTCCCCCTTTTTGATGATGCCAAAACTCTCCTAAAAGAAAATCTTAAAGATCAAAACAATGAGAAACAATGTAAAAGCTGAAAAGCGGTTTTCAATAGAATGAGCAAAAGCGGATACATGCATTTTGTTCAAATATCTATGATTAAAGACTAAGCTTCTTTTTAGCTTTTTGCATGACTAAGTCATATCTTTTTGCTTTGTCATACAAGCGAAAATCTTCTTCAAGTTTGGAGTCTTCCTTTGAAAGGTCTTGTTGTAGTCAACTTGACTACTTTCTTTCCATCTTCTCCATTGAATTAGCTTGGGTAAGCTTGAGTCTTCCAAGTAGTAATTTTCAAATTCATCGATCTGTTTTCATTTGTTCAACCTTGTCTTTAATCTTGATTTATCTTCAATCCTTCGATTCTTCTTATGTTGTGCAATTTTTGCTTTGAGTAAATATCGGACAAAAAGTAGTTCAAGGATTCCTCAAATGTTACATCCTTGTACTTGGCTTTAATACGATTGTAATCTTTGATAAACTGTGTCCACAGATCCATTGTAAGAGTAACTCTTCTGTCTCCAGGTTGATTGTATTTTCCAATAAGTTGATCATCAGTTAACTCTTTTTTCAAAAATTTAGGATCTGATATGTATCTTTGTAGTTCTTCTTCAAGTCGCTTCATTTCTCTAAGTAATTTCAGTTTTTCTTCTTCAGCTTCCCCCTTTTAGGCATCATATAACTGATCTACGAGGGCATGGGTTGCTTTTTGATCTTCTGAAATTTGTCCCTGAGAAGCAAGTACTTCCTTAAGTTGAGTTTTTAACCCGTAGATATGCTGATTAATATGCCAATGAGCTTGAGCATGAGTTTCTCTATCTACTGCGGTTGAATCTTCAAGTTGTTGTTTGAGTAATACTGATTGAGGTCAAGTTAAATTATTAACTTGATGCCTAAATAACCACTAGCAAGTGAACTAGGTTCAACCGCAGTATAGCTAGATAGAGTCGAGGTCGATCCCACAGAGAATCAATTTGTGGATCCTAACTTAAACAGTCAACCTATTTATTTCGTTTGACAAAGACGGTCTATGACCAACATAGGATACGAAGAAAAAGAACGACACACTCAAACGTATAAACAAATAACATGTAAACCAATAACATAATTAACTGTCCAATTATAACCGTAATCATTTGGATCTAGACAATTTATATAACAACAAGACTTATCAACTATTAATCCGTTCATATATATTCATACTGGCTACGGGAGTCATCCTCTAAAACTTGACGTAGCACCGGTAGGTCACTAGATCACTGTGGTATTGTTACGCGACTTCACCTTTTAAGTGCCTCCATCTCATATAACTCACACGCTTACGACTCTAAGGATGCCGATATTAACCGTACACCTCGTCCGGGCAACATTCCTATGGTTAGGCG
Organism: Gentiana macrophylla; assembly: GCA_026214975.1. Taxonomy (NCBI): domain Eukaryota; kingdom Viridiplantae; phylum Streptophyta; class Magnoliopsida; order Gentianales; family Gentianaceae; genus Gentiana; species Gentiana macrophylla. The sequence continues at coordinate 14,502 of JAOBSW010000027.1, read as the reverse complement.
TACTTCCTACATGATCACTCAACTCTCGTCCAACTAACAATTACCAAGTTATAATCTCATGCTAGTTTACGATCTACGTATAAACAAGGTGCGTGCAATTCCCTAATATAAACCTACCTAGATAACGCTGAACGTCCGTGAAGGTCAATTCATAAGCCTACCTAAGAGTTTTATATCGGTATTTCCTTTTTACACGTTTTAATTAAATTAAGCGAGTAACGTAGCCATAGCCATACCTACTGAGATAACAGATTCGATTAAGCTAACCTAATCATAAAGACGTGACTGATTAACGGATAAAACAGAGTTAGAGGCTCTCGGTCGACCGAATAGATGGTTCCGGTCGACCGAGTGACACCACTCGGTCACCCTAGTGCTTCACTCCCCAGATTACACCCCTGAATATATTTCTCAGCGTTTCTCATATGAACCGGATTATATAGTGAATCATCAGGATATTATATAAATTAAACTAAATCCACGTAAATTAAACACGTAGATTCATCCATAAATCTTAGGAAGAGGACGTAGGGTATGAGATCCTCATAGACAAGGCATCACCACCTCCCTAACGTCATAGCCTAGATCTACATCATCTAGCCATGAATAACTACTCAAACAATCAAAGCATAATTGGGAAATTGATTACTAAAAGAAAACAAGAAGAGAAACGGGGGCTTACATGATTCACCCCCAGCACCATCACAAACCTAATGAATTCTTATTTGCTTGTATGTATATATGAATGAATTGGTATTGGTCTCTCTTTTTTTTTTCTTTTTTTCTAAAAAAAATACAAAGGACTTGTGTTTATATAGAGCTACAACCGACTTAAGAAGACCGACTTAAATGCCGATATTATCGAACCCTAACCGCCTCAAAGGATGCATTGGACTTCTGCTGGGCTGCGTGGACACTCGGTCGACCGAATGCATAGGCTCGGTCGACCGGGCCTTCTGTCTTCTGGGCTTCCTCTTGTTTTTTGTCTTGGGCCGTCTGAACATGTCTGCAATCCATTAAACCTTTTCCGAATTCCCTCCTTTCTGCTTCCTCAAATAGCCCACTGCAAATTTAGCATAAAACACGGTCTGTAACATCAAATAATACAATAAAACCTTTAAATACACAATAATGAATCGTAACACTTGGCATACGTAAATTCAGCATATTACGACTAATTTTTGCTATATTATAGCTCTTTCAAACTAGAATCGGGGATAAAAACCATAGAATAACGGGCGTAAAATGACCGTTATCAACTACCCCCCACTTAGCCTTTGATCGTTCCGATCAAAATATCAATAAGTCATTCCCCATAAACTATTTTCCCGTGGTCACAGCATACTGACACAAGAAACTCGAAACAACTCATACCCTCTATGCTCATCAGATATTCATTATCCACTATTCATCATGAATCGAAGTGATGTGTGCATGTGCATTGAGTTTTAGATATTCGTAGCAAGATTAGAGTTTATGCAAACTTTGCCGTCTTAACGTATCAACATCAGTATTCCCATTTCTTTAGCCTTTTGAAGCACTAGAGCAATAAGCAAGAGCGTATCTATCGGGTTTTTGGACTTGGAGACCGAGAAAAAAAACTCAAAGCCTCTATAATTTTTTTTTTCAATTTTCCATATCTTCGAATACTACCAATCTCAAGGTAGAAAACTTTTTAGTATCCCCCTATCTCAGATCAAATATAGCATCAAATATTACCACAAGCGCGAGGCTACTTTGGTAACTTACTACAAGCCCAGTGTTTTAGTATTATCAAACACAGGTGCGTCTCAAGCTTATTACTCAGCTTTTGTGGCTAGAATTTTAGGGACACATCAGACGATAAATTTGACACTAAGTAAGCATAACCAATTATCTACGCAATGTACACATAAATTTTTTCATTTTTGTAATAAGCGTAGTATAACTCGATTCATTTATCGAATAATTGAATAATAAACAACTACTCGCAATGGACAATATGAATATCATTAAGTTTACTAATCAAAAAATCGCAAAAGTATAAAGTGATCACGTACTCATGAAACATGGTTTATTTCTTATTAGATATAATTATCAGGAACTCACCAAGGTAAATGTGATTCTAAGTTAACGAAAAAAAATTCACACATTTTATTCTTTCTTTGATATGTGGAAACTTATATGAGCTAAGTGACTCGTACCCCCCACTTAAACCATGCATTGTCCTCAATGTATAAAAATCGGAAAAAACTAAGAAAATGAACTTAGCTCTGGATAAGCGTGGAAGTTGAACAAGTCTTGGGAATTCGGCAAAGTCGAACAGGCACAGGCATTGGCCGCTAGCAAGGCAGAAGAATAATCACTGCAACATGCATCTTAAACAAAGCTTGAAACTTGTTACAGGATTAGTCCAAACAGTAATAATCAGAAAAAGGGACCGTAAAAGGGATAACAAATTCCTTAAACATTTTCAAGTCCATAAATTAATGATTACATGTCAATATATTTCATTAAGTCCAAAACATTACATGAGTTCGAATTTAGGAAGTAGTGAAACCTACTCTATATAACACGACACACTAGTAGAACCGAGTCAAAATAAAAACGCGTTAATCATAGGAAATGCAAATACGGAAATACAAATGATTAATCCCAAAATCTTGGATCATTGGGAGCATAAGGCCCATAAGTAGGATTGAATGGTGCTCGTTGCAAATTGCTCGGGCCAGCTTCGTCAGCATCGTCCTCTGGCTCCCCTGCTTGGTCTTGATCGTGGCCGTGAACGATATGTGGTGTGACAGAATCTAAAGATAAGATAGGCATTGGCTCCACATAGTAATCGCCGCCTAACACTGGGCACTCGGCTCCCTCACAGAATGTAGTGATCAGTGAACCAAAAGGTAAGGTGTGCCGAGGCTTGAGAGCATCGTCTGTCATTTCTTTGCGTATCAATGCCCCCACGTTCACGGGCCATCCCATGTATAACCAATAATGCAGAGTGGCATGGGCATAGTAGACCGTAGATACATGCTTGGCCAGACAGAGATTAGAACGGATAAGCCGATGAAGGCATTTATCCTCCCATCTCTTGAAATCGGGTTCCGCAAATGTGCGGGCAACCTCTCCTATAGTCCATTCTATCCCTAGATAGGCACCAACATCCACCAACCAAGCGTTGGACCCGTCAAATGTCACCATATACTCCGGCCCGTCCTCCGAGATATCCAGACCAAAATAAGCATTAAACGTTCCCGGAGAAATTACAATCGGTCGTCCATGAATAATAACACTATTGGTATCCGGATGTACGCGTAAGTAAGCATAAAAATTCCCTTACCCAATTGACGTTGACTCGGCCGGGGGGCACCACGACATCTCGCCACTGATAACGTTCAACTAATTCCAATAGCTCATCTCCACAATTAGCCAAATCCAGTCCTCGAGCTCGATGTACAGGGGCATTTGAGAAATGATTAATAAATGAAGAATATACCTCCCGACTTGCGAATTGTGGTACCCCGCTGATTAGTGGTATGTCGCCTTCAACTACCACAAACTGGGCGGCTCTGTGTCTTCTTGGTGGCATTCTCGACAGACACTCAAAGCCAAAGAAATGACGGGCGGCAAGCGGGAGGCTGTCGGTCGACCGAGAGTAATCACTCGGTTGACCGAGTGCGAAACGTCGACCGAACTGGTGGTTGGTCGGGTGTTGCTTCGTTTCCGGCCCTGTATCCTCTCAGTGACCGATTTGGCCGATCAGAAAAATTTTGGATAGCTGCCTTGCGATTAAAAGATGAAAAGTAAGTGAAATGGTGTAATGGATGAAGATTTGCAAAATGTTCCATTTGATTTCTACAAGGATTTGCGGAAAATGTAGGTGTAGAATTGGGTGGAAGAAAATGGAGAAGAGGATGAATGGGTTAAATAGAAAAAGGAAAGTGAAAAGTGGGATGTGATTGGTGGATAAGAAAGGTTGGGGATTGATAAGATGTAAGGGTGGAATTTGAAAGTTTAAATTGAAAGAATAAAGAAATTGGGAAGAGGGAAAGGTGAATGGGGATATGTAGAAATAAATGGCGTTGACCATTTAATTTTGACACACCGGAAGTTAATTACAACATATAACCATGTCAAAACTATCATTTCACCTTTTCAATTCCTACCGCGTAAATTATCCCAACCGACAAGTTGTCTCAACCACAAAAATCTCATTCTTTTCATAAATAAAAAATCAAACAATCTGGCCTATAGCATTTTTTAAAATAACGCATTTTTATTTCGCTAATCAACATTTTCTTACAAAGACTCGGTTACTACACCCTACTTCACGTAAAAACGATTCGAATAAAAAAAAGATTTTTTTTTGCACATCCTTAACTTAGCAGTCGTCGGAACACGGCAAAAATAATTTAAAAAAAAACTTCTTATCGTTTCACGCTACTTTTATTTAAAAAAAATGAAATAAAATAACGAAGAATCGAAATAGTTCTACAGTTTAAGTCAGTAGCTCGACTTTCCAAAAATCATCACTTTCTACGAACTGCTCTTGGCTTGCCAGGTTTTCACCCGGTTAGCCTCTGCCGAAAATGTCTTGCTGTCCTTTTGCATGAGTGCCTTTCCGCGGGGTGTGAGTCCAATGAAAAGACAGTCGAACTGTCCATCCAAGCAAGCTCCAACTTTCGTGATTGTCTCAGAACTAGATGAGCTCTCTCTAGCCCGAACTCTACGAGTTCGTTTTTTCTCGCTCGCTTCTTTCCTTGGAGTGCGAGAAAGCGGGCCTTGTAATTTTGATTCTCTAGAACAGGGGCAGGCTTGACTGCTTTCTCATGACTCAGGACTGTTAGGGTCTCATCTCTTTCTTCTATCTCGTCATCAGCACTTTTTTCTGAGTCCGGAATCAAATCTGGTTTCGAACTACCACTTCCTATAACATTCACGCTCACCGGATTAGGGAAATCTGAATTCATTGTCCCATAGGTCTCAGAACCCTTAGAATCGAAAAGTGTGATCTCATGCCTGGACATACGAATTAGGGCTCTAGATCTATTGATAAAGGCTCTCCCTAAAATGATCGGGCAGTGAGGGTGCTCATCTATATCCATAACAACTATATCTATCTTAAACCTGAGCTATCCTATGCCGATGATCATATTATTCATATTTCCAGACATGATCATTCTGGTCCTATCCGCAAACCTAACTTGCAACGGAGTATTTGTGGGTGTAAGGATTAGATTTCTATCGCAAAGACTCTTCGGAAAATGCTCGACTCGGCCGAATCTATCAAAGCCAAACCTAGGCATGTTCCTTCTAAGGTAACCTCTACCATAAATGCTCCTGGGTCATCTAGTTTCGGCATCAACCGAGCTTCATTCTCAATATGCGCTGCATCTCTGGGATAGACGACTATAGGGCGATTTAGGTCTATGCTAACTTGAGAATCAGATTCTATATCTGACATGTGATGCATGTAGTCATATCCTAAATCTGAATCTGAAGAAATCTCTTCAGGATTTAACTTGGACATACCTTTGTATATGTAAGCTTCTTTAGACTCTTTTGACTTCTTAGCTTCTTGAATTATTGCCTTCATCTTCGCTATTCTCTCCTTGAGTTTAGGTGTCAACGGCTTTCTTGGTGTGGTTTGGTTCTCAGCACCAAGACTTCTTCTCCTTGAGCCTCAGAAGACTGATGTGATGACATTTTACTAAACAGTTCGCTTGAGTGATTCCTTCCGATTAACTGCATCATAAGAAAAACAACAAACGGTTATTGAACTAACAGGCAGTATGATTACTCATACTGCTGCTAGGCTTATAACCTACTAACAGAGAAAAAACAGAATCACAGGGGGAAGATAGCTGTCAGAAAATATAAAACAGAAAATGGGCTCGGTCGACCGAGTGATAACGTTCGGTCGACCGAACATATAGATTCGGTCGATTGGACCCTTTTTTTTTTTTTTTTTAACGAAACAAACGAAATACTTCAGTAAATTATTTAAGCAATTGGACCATTGATTTATCGGCAACGGAGCCACAAACTTGATTGAGGTCAAGTTAAATTATTAACTCGATGCCTAAATAACCACTAGCAAGTGAACTAGGTTCAACCGCAGTATAGCTAGATAGAGTCGAGGTCGATCCCACAGAGAATCAATTTGTGGATCCTAACTTAAACAGTCAACCTATTTATTTCGTTTGACAAAGACGGTCTATGACCAACATAGGATACGAAGAAAAAGAACGACACACTCAAACGTATAAACAAATAACATGTAAACAAATAACGTAATTAACTGCCCAATTATAACCGTAATCATTCGGATCTAGACAATTTATATAACAACAAGACTTATCAACTATTAATCCGTTCATATTTATTCATACTGGCTACGGGAGTCATCCTCTAAAACTTGACGTAGCACCGGTAGGTCACTAGATCACTGTGGTATTGTTACGTGACTTCGCCTTTTAAGTGCCTCCATGTCATATCACTCACACGCTTACGACTCTAAGGATGCCGATATTAACCGTACACCTCGTCTAGGCAACATTCCTATGGTTAGGCGTACTTCCTACACGATCACTCAATTCTCGTCCAACTAACAATTACCAAGTTATAATCTCATGCTAGTTTACGATCTACGTATAAACAAGGTGCACGTAATTCCCTAATATAAACCTACCTAGATAACGCTGAACGTCCGTGAAGATCAATTCATAAGCCTACCTAAGAGTTTTATATCGGTATTTCCTTTTTACACGTTTTAATTAAATTAAGCGAGTAACGTAGCCATAGCCATACCTACTGAGATAACAGATTCGATTAAGCTAACCTAATCATAAAAACGTGACTGATTAACGGATGAAACAGGGTTAGAGGCTCTCGGTCGACCGAGTGACACCACTCGGTCACCCGAGTGCTTCACTCCCCAGATTACACCCCTGAATATATTTCTCAGCGTTTCTCATATGAACCGGATTATATAGTGAATCATCAGGATATTATATAAATTAAACTAAATACACGTAAATTAAACACGTAGATTCATCCATAAATCTTAGGAAGAGGACGTAGGGTATGAGATCCTCATAGACAAGGCATCACCACCTCCCTAACGTCATAGCCTAGATCTACATCATCTAGCTATGAATAACTACTCAAACAATCAAAGCATAATTGGGAAATTGATTACTAAAAGAAAACAAGAAGAGAAACTGGGGCTTACATGATTGCACCCCCAGCACCTTCACAAACCTAATGAATTCTTATTTTCTTGTATGTATATATGAATGAATTGGTATTGGTCTCTCTTTTTTTCTAAAAAAATACAAAGGACTTGTGTTTATATAGAGCTACATCCGACTTAAGAAGACCGACTTAAATGCCGATATTATCGAACCCTAACCGCCTCAAAGGATGCATTGGACTTCTGCTGGGCTTCGTGGACACTCGGTCGACCGAATGCATAGGCTCGGTCGAGCGAGCCTTCTGTCTTCTGGGCTTCCTCTTGTTTTTTGTCTTGGGCCGTCTGAACATGTCTGCAATCCATTAAACCTTTTCCGAATTCCCTCCTTTCTGCTTCCTCAAATAGCCCACTGCAAATTTAGCATAAAACACGGTCTGTAACATCAAATAATACAATAAAACCTTTAAATACACAATAATGAATCGTAACTCTTGGCATACGTAAATTCAGAATGTTACGACTAATTATTGCTATATTATAGATCTTTCAAACTAGAATCAGGGATAAAAACCATAGAATAACGGGCGTAAAATGACCGTTATCAAATACAATCTCTGAAGCAGAACTTGAACTTGATTTGTGAATCATCTCTTGTCTTGCATGAACCGAAACATCAGTTCTAGTTCTATAATCAAGATATCCCGAGATGTTTGATAAAAGGCCATTCTGTGTATCTCTTTGACTGAGTACTATTTTCAAGTTTTCATGAACCTTGGCCAATTCCTCCTTAGATAGAAAATCTGAGGGATCATATGTAGCTTCTATTTGATCCTTATCCTGAGTATCAATAACCATCGGTTGTCGATTTCATCATCGCGCTTGTCGATTGACATTGTCCGGTTCCCAACCGCAATCCTTCTTGCCGTAAGTACGCTTTACGTTGCTAGATGTTGAGATTGAGTGATTGTTTGCAAAGCAGAGTATCATCGCCTTCTTTTCTTGACTTATCATGATCATCATCATCATTTTTCTGGGAACTGTCTTTAGATGATGTGCCTGATTCTCTTCTGTTTGCTAATTCGGTAAACCTTTTGAAACAGTTGTCAAGAAATTCCTTAATAGGAAACAAAGAGTAAAGATCTCTTACTTCAAATTTTTCTAAGAGTAATTTTTCTTCAGTCTGTAAACTGGCATCACGAGAATCTTCTGGTTGATGTTTCATTTTCATCAGCTTGATGATTTTGTCGACCAAGAGTCTTTGATTGTTGAAACAGATGATGTTGTATCTCGAGAAGTAAGATCAAGCAGTGACATTCTCTTGAGTATCTTCAGTTGTCAATTGTTGTTCCCCCTCAGTAGGTGCTTTCTCACATGAGATTTCAGGGTACAAACATCTTACAACTGATCTTCCTTCTGTTGATTATGCTTTTCGCTTGGTCCCTTTGTGTTCAGTTTTCTGTTGAGACACAGTTGACTGTCTTGCTTCAGGTTGGGAAGTTGTTTCTGCGATTTCCTTCGATGTTACAGTTTTCCTTGCTTGCTTCCCTTCCTTAATTCTTTCTAAATAATACTGAATGATTCCACTAAGAGTTTTCTTCAGTCGGAATCTGCCATCAGTTACTTGTCCTTCAGCTTGAGCTTTTGTCATACTTTCTAATTCAGCTACGTGTTGCTTCTTGAATTGATTGACTATATAACTTTGCCCAATTAAATTCTATGTTATCCTGCATTATGTTCATCAAAGAAAATATTTTCTTCCGAAAGTATATTAATCCCTTTGGATTTTCCAATGACGTGTTTGCTTGAGCCATCTGCACGAGATGTCCAAATTCGGCTTGATTTTGTCGACATGAACACCAGGTTCGATTGGTTCGTAGGCGAAGTAATCATTGCGAGAAGGCTTTTCTTCAATGGTAGGGTTGCTAACTCTGTTGAAGTTCTTTGTTGTATTTGCGAACCCAAAGAGTGACCTCATGACTCTTTCATTGAACACAATCGATCTCCACGAACTGTAGTTATCAAGGAGTCTCTGATCAATCGCATATTTTGCCAAAATTGGAAAATGCCTTCCACATCTCGTTTTTCTTTGAAGCGAACTTCGAGGATGTTGTTCAATCCTGGTTGCTTTTCGATTTTATCTCGTATACAGCTGGCTAATAGAGTGTTTTGACACATAGCTTCATACATTTCAAGTGTTAGTTCATCCAGCTCTGTGATTAATCGTGCATCTTTCGAATCATTTGAAGTGGCCATATTTGAGTGTGAACACAAAAATTTGATTTTGAAGGGTAGGTTTGAAAAGAGTCTGTTTTGCTTCCTGATAATAATTTGAATTCTGATAGAGAATAATGTGAACGGAGATTGAATAAATAGGTAGGATATTCTGGCGGTTGAATGGTACAACTTTTCAAATTCCATGATGGTTTTGATAACCGATACATGTATTTGCTTTACGACAATCGTGGGGTGTACACACGAAATTACGACAAAAAGAATCGTGGCAATTTAATACGATATAACCATTGTTGATTCTATCTTATCAACCTTTGACTAAATTTGATTAAAGTGGCCCGATCTTGAGGTCGACTTTATAGATAATTCGGTTCCATCAAATTATTCGCTTTTGTCAAATTCTTCAGATTTGTCGATTTGAGATTGTTGATGTCAATGTCTAATGCATAAGTGGCGCACCCAACATAACAAAGATTAATCCCTTGACGAATCTCTCGCTTAACCGACTTAATCGACTTTGATTATCCCCTAACTCGATTCTTAATTTTGCAAATCTCTCTTTGTCCAATGGCTTAGTAAAGATATCCGCCAACTGATCTTGATGAGTACATAAAGAATCTGTTATATCCTTCTTATCTGCATGATCTCTTATGAAGTGGTGACGAACATCAATGTGCTTTGTCCTTGAATGTAAAACTGGATTATAAGTAATTGCAATTGCACTTGTGTTATCACACATTATGGGAATTGTTCCTTCTTCTATCCCGTAGTCTCTTAATTGTTGTCTGATCCATAAAACTTGAGCACAACAACTTCCAGCTGCTATATATTCAGCTTCAGCTGTTGAAGTTGAGATTGAGTTTTGCTTCTTGCTAAACCATGACACAAGTCTATTTCCTAATAAGCTGACATGTGCCTGGTGTGCTTTTTACATCCACTTTGCATCCAAAGATAGTCTCGAATCGAATAAGAAATCGGCTTGAATTCTCCTTCTTTCGAATACCAAATTCCAACTCCATCTGTGTCGTTCAAATATTTCAAAGTTCTTTTCACAACTGTAAGATGACTTTCCTTTGGTCTTGACTGAAATCTTGCACATACACCGACAGTAAAAGATATGTATGGCCTACTTACTGTAAGATATAGTAAGCTTCCAATCATCCTTCTGTAGAGTGTTTGATCAACATCTTTACCTTCTTTGTCTTCATCTAATCTGATGTTGGTCCCCATTGGTGTGGAAATTCAGTAGATTTCTCTCATACCAAACTTTTGATAAGTTCTCTTGTATATTTGGTTTGGTGAATGAAAATTCCATCGGCTAATTGTTTAACTTGCAATCCTAGGAAATAATTTAATTCTCCCATCATACTCATTTGAAATTTGCTTTTCATCAAACTTGCAAATTTCTCACATAGCTGTTCATTTTCTGATCCAAAGATGATATCATCAACATAAATTTGAACAAGTAGAGTATCTTCTCCATTCTTCATCCTGAATAAAGTTTTGTCGATTGTTCCTTTGATAAATCCGTTATCTACTAGAAATTGAGATAGAGTTTCGTACCAAGCTCTTGGTGCTTGTTTAAGTCCATAAAGAGCTTTCCTTAGTCTGAAAACTTTATCTGCTTGATCCTTGATTTCAAATCCGGGTGGTTGTTGAACATACACTTCTTCTTCAAGAATTCCATTTAGAAACGCACTTTTAACATCCATCTGATAAACTTTGAATTTCTTGTGAGCTGCATAGGCAAGAAATAGTCTGATTGATTCTAGTCTTGCAACTGGTGCATAAGTTTCATCAAAGTCTATGCCTTCTGCTTGAGAGTATCCTTTGGCTACAAGTCTGGCTTTGTTTCTGATGATATTCCCATCTTCATCTAGTTTATTTCTGAAAACCCATTTGGTTCCAATGTTATTGACATGAACTGGTTTATCTACCAATTCCCATACTTGATTCCTCTCAAATTCATTGAGTTCTTCTTGCATAGTTAATATCCAGTCTGGATCTTTCAAAGCTTCTTCAATTTCTTTAGGTTCTGATTGAGATAGAAAGCATGCAATCATTGCATCTAGTTGATGTCTTGTTCGAACTCCACTTGAGTATCACCAATAACTTGTTCTTCGTGGATGATCTTTCATCCATTGATGTGTGTGAGTTTGTATCAAGCCGATTTGCATTTTGTTCAAGCGATTCTCCAAAATCGGTTCTTGAATTTGTTCAATCGAATCGATTGAGGTTGTTCAAATTGTTGAGCGCTTGGAAATCGAGGCGATCTTGATCTCAACATTCTAAAATTTGTAGTCTTCCAACGTCAATCAAAGCAGTTCTCGGTGTGATTGGTAATCGAGGCGAGGAACTGGTTTTGGTCGGTCTTCAGTTGTTTCACCAGGAAAATTTGGTTCATCAAATACTACATGTATCGATTCTTCATGCTTGAGTGTCCTTTTATTTAGTACTCTAAATGCTTTGCTGACACTTGAATATCCTAGGAAAATTCCTTCATCAGCTTTGGGTTGATAAACGTGAAGTTGATCTTTTCCATTATTATGTATGAAACATTTGCTTCCAAACGCATGAAAGTATGAAACATTTGGTTTTCTTCCATTCCAAATTTCATAAGGAGTCTTCTCATGTCTCTTGTTCATGAGAGCTCTGCTTACGAGTGTAACAATTTGTGTGTTTCGCTTCGCCCGAAGATCTTTCGTAGTTTAGCTTCACGGATCATAGTCCTCCCACTTCTTTGAGTGTTCTGTTTTCTTCTTTCAAATACACCATTTTGTTGGGGTGTTCTGTGGCAGACAAGTTGGTGTAAGACACCATTTTCTTCACAATATTCAATAATCACCTTTGTTGAGGAATTCAGTTCCTTTATCGGATCTTATCTTTACAACTGAAACTTCTTTACGATTCTCAAGTCTCTTGAGAAGTTCTGTGAGCTTTTGCTTGGTTTCACTTTTCTTGGTTAGAAAGATTACCCAAGTGTATCTTGAAAAATCGTCTACTACCACCAATGTATACTTCTTTCCACTCGATACTAATTGGAGTAATAGGTCCAAATAAATCCATGTGTAGCAATTCTAGATGTCTGGTTGTTGAATCTTTGAGACTTAGTCTTGAAACTTGCTTTTGTTTGTTTTCCTTGTTGACATGCATCACATAAGTCATCCCTTCTTATATGATATCTCTGGTAGTCCAATGACTAGTCGCTTAACAAGTGTATTGATGTCATCAAAATTGAGATGACTCGAGTTTCTTGTGCCATAGCCAAGCTGATTTACGATTTGGTATGCACGAGCAAACAAGTTTCAATGACGGCGATTGTCCAATCTACCACATACATGTTTTCCTTCCTTCTTCCGGCTAGGACAACTTGATAAGCTGATTCGCTGATGACAATGCCGAATTCTTTATCAAAAGTAACTTTGTATCCCATATCACAAAATTGACTTGTGCTGAGTAGATTGTAGTGTAGTCCTTCTACATAGGATACATTCTTGATTGTAAGTCCATTTCTGATTAAGGTGCCAAAACCTTTGGTGTAACCCGGTTTATCTTTACTTCCAAAATTGACTTTTGGTCCATCCTTTGCAATGAAATTACTGAGACAATATTTGCTCTTTGTCATGTGTCTAGAGCAACGACTGTCAAAGTACCATATATCCTGCAATGAAAATTAGAAATTTTTAGGTACCCAACTCGGTTTGGGTCCATGAGGGTCGATTGTCGGTACAACTCGGGAATATATCCTTTTTGGGATTCTTCGATATTGTTGCACTTGTTTTCATATATGTAAGCCACACTCCCATAGCATCTATGTTTGGACTGTGTCTTATTTATATGATTTCTCGATCTTCCGATGAAATTTGTTTCCATGTTGATTTACATTATTAAAGTGGAGTGATAACCATCATTCATTCATCTTCGAGGTCCGGATTGACCTTTGTATCGTGACTTGTCTTGAACGAGATTAGTCCTCTGCTGAGTTTTGGACCGAAACTTGTGATAAGTTTTTGGTGCGGAATGATTGTCATTATCGGTTTTAATAACAAATTCATAAAATTCCAATCATCATCGATTGGGATATAACCTTCCTTTCCCCACGAATGTGTGAATCTTTGAATGATTGACATTCTTGGATTTGTTTTGATTGTAATTTTTCTCGGTTCCTCGACTTCATTGGTTTTGTGGATTTGACATTGATTTTCCGTTTGGTTTCCATTAAATCTGGTGATCTACCATTTGATTTAGCTTTGTTGGTAGATGCGATTTGCCTTCTTAGAAAATCGATTTATCTCGTGTGATATCTTGGCTTTACTTGTTCAACAATTTTCTCAATTTGTGGAAGTTGCCAAACTACAAACTTAATACCGCTTTTGGTACACGGCCAGTGCTTTGCTAGTTCCATTCTTCAAGATTGCTGTGTATCAAATCCTAACCCGATTTGTCTCCATATGGTTTTCTGATTTGGTTCCGATGGTGAAATTGATTGAGCAAGCGATTCGATTCTTTGCTTTTGATCACGATGGGCGATCTTTGAATCTTTTCTTTATCGATTTTAGTCGGTTTCAACATTTTTAGTTCGGACTTCAATCTTTCAACTTCAAGAATTAGACTTTCTTTCTCGACTTTGATTGATTCATAACCACTTGTATGGTTGCTAGCTGATTCATCAATTCGTCAAGAGTTTCTTCTAATTCTAGATTTTTTGGATTGGAGTCAGCAATCGAAAGAACATGCATTCATCATGGAAATCTGAGCTGAAGAGTATTTAGAATTTGATTCACATACCTCATTTGGATCTTCCATGTGTGCCGTTAAAGCTGTGTCGTCTGATAATCTTTCAGTACTAGCTTCATAATCGATTCATCTCCGCCAAGGAGTGCTCTTCTACCAACTCTTCTTGGTGGTGTCTTCTTGATCGATTCACGGACATTCACTTTATAATGTCCCGGTTTCTGCAACTGCGGTTGAAACAGAGGTATTCATCTTCTTTTATCGAGAGTCCTTTTGATGAACTTTTGAGTGATTGGGTGTCCACTTTTCATTCTTCAATTGTTCATCATTAGAGCCATTTGTTATTCCATTTCATCCAAATC
>JAOBSW010000937.1:0-73590 GCA_026214975.1 Gentiana macrophylla | reverse complement strand
AAACTCTACTATACAATTATAAACAAAAAGTTTTGTAAACTCGTTTTGAGTAAACTCTACAATACAATTATTTACAGAAAGTTGTAAACCCCCGTTATGATTAAACACTACTAAAATTATATACAAAAACTTGTAAACGCCCGTTTTGAGTAAACTCTAATACAATAATATACAAAAAGTTGTGAACCCCCATTTTGAGTAACTCAACTATACAATTATATAAAAAAAAGTTGTACACCCCCGTTTTGAGTAAAATCTACAATACAATTATATACAAAAAGTTGTAAACCCCGTTTTGAGTAAACTCTAATACAATAATATACAAAAACATGTAAACCCCCGTTTTGAGTAAACTCTACTATACAATTATTTACAAGAAGTTGTAAACCCCCGTTTGAGTAAACTACACTACAAAAAGTTGTAAACCTCCGTTTTGAGTGAACTCTACTATCATTATATACAAAAAGTTGAAAACCCTCATTTTGAGTAAACTCTAATACATTATATACAAAAAGTTATAAACCCCCGTTTTGAGTAAATTCTACTATACAATTATATACAAAAAGTTGTAAACCTCAGTTTTGAGTGAAATCTACTATAATGGTATACATAAAGTTGTAAACCCCCGTTTTGAGTAAACTTTACTATAATTATATACAAAAAGTTGTAAACGTCCGTTTTGAGTGAACTCTACTATAATTATATACAAAAAGTTGTAAACCCACGTTTTGAGTAAACTCAAATACAATAATATACAAAAAGTTGAAAACCCCTGTTTTGAGAAAACTCTACTATACCATTATATACAAAAAGTTGTAAACCCCTGTTTTTATGGTACCAAAAGTTGTAAACCCCCGTTTTGAGTAAACTCTACTATACAATTATATACAAAAAGTTGTAAACCACCGTTTTGAGTGAACTCTACTATAATTATATATAAAAAGTTGTAAAACCCGGTTTTGAGAAAACTATACTATACAATTATATATAAAAAGTTGTAAACCCCCATTTGGAGCAAACTCTTATACAATAATATACAAAAAGTTGTAAACCCCCGTTTTGTGTAAACTCTACTATACAATAATTTACAAAATGTTGTAAACCCCCGTTTTGAGTAAACTCTACTATACAAATATATACAAAAAGTTGTAAACCTCTGTTTTGAGTGAACTCTACTATAATTATATACCAAAAGTTGTAAACCCCCGTTTTGAGTAAACTCTAATACAATAAAATATAAAAAACAGTAAACCCCCGTTTGAGTAAACTACACTATACAACTATATACAAAATGTTGTAAACCTCCGTTTTGAGTGAACTCTACTATCATTATATACAAAAAGTTGTAAACCCTCATTTTGAGTAAACTCTAATACATTAATATACAAAAAGTTATAAACCCCCGTTTTGAGTAAACTCTACTATACAATTATATACAAAAAGTTGTAAACCTCCGTTTTGAGTGAAATCTACTATAATGGTATACATAAAGTTGATAACCCCCGTATTGAGTAAACTCTAATACAATAATATAAAAACAGTTGTAAACCCTATTTTGAGTAAACACTACTATACAATTATATACAAAAAATTGTAAACCCCCGTTTTGAGTAAACTCTTAAACAATAATATAAAAAAATTGTAAACCCCTATTTTGACTAAACTCTACTATACAATTATATACAAAAAGTTGTAAACCCCCGTTTTGAGTAACTCTACTATACAATTATGTACAATTGTAAACCCCCGTTTTGAGTAAACTCTACCATAATTATATGCAAAAAGTTGTAAACCTCCATTTTAAGTGAACTCTACTATAACTATACACAAAAAGTTGTTAAGCCCCGTTTTGTGTAAACACTAATACAATAATATACAAAAATTTGTAAACCCCCGTTTTGAGTAAACTCTACTATACAATTATATACAAAAAGATGTAAACCCCCATTTTGAGTAAACTCAACTATACAATTATATACAAAAAGTTGTATACCCTGTTTTGAGTGAACTCTACGATAATTATATACAAAAACTTGTAAACCCCCGTTTTGAGTAAACTTAAATACAATAATATACAAAAAGTTTTAAACCCCTGTTTTGAGTAAACTCTACTATACAATTATATACAAAAAGTTGTAAACACCCGTTTTGAGTAAAATCTACAATTCAATTATATACAAAAAGTTGTAAACCCCTATTTTGAGTGAACTCTAATACAATAAAATACAAAAAGTTGTAATCCCTCTTTTGAGTAAACTCTACAAGACAATTATATACAAAAGGTTGTAAACCCCCGTTTTATTGTACAAAAAGTTGTAAACCCCCGTTTTCGAGTAAAATCTACTATAGTTATATACAAAAAGTTGTAAACGTCCATTTTGAGTGAACACTACTATAATTATATACAAAAAGTTGTAAACCCCCGTTTTGAGTAAACTCTAATACAATAATATACAAAAAGTTGTAAACCCCCATTTTGAGAAAACTCTACTATACCATTATATACATAAAGTTGTAAACCCCCATTTTGAGTATACTCTACTATACAATTATATACAAAAAGTTGTAAACGTCTATTTTGAGTGAACTCTACTATAATTATATTCAACAAGTTGTAAAACCCGGTTTTGAGAAAACTCTACTATACAATTATATATAAAAAGTTGTAAACCCCCATTTTGAGTAAACTCTAATACAATAATATACAAAAAGTTGTAAACCCGTGTTTTGAGTAAACTCTACTATACAATTATTTACAAAATGTTGTAAACCCCCGTTTTGAGTAAACTCTACTATACAAATATATACAAAAAGTTGTAAACCCCTGTTTTGAGTGAACTCTACTATAATTATATACCAAAAGTTCTAAACCCCCGTTATGATTAAACTCTAATACAATAATATATAAAAAGCAGTAAACCCCCGTTTGAGTAAACTACACAATACAATTGTATACAAAAAGTTGTAAACCTCCGTATTGAGTGAACTCTACTATCATTATATACAAGAAGTTGTAAACCCTTGTTTTGAGTAAACTCTAATACATTAATATTCAAAAAGTTGTAAACCCCCGTTTTGAGTAAACTCTACTATACAATTATATACAAAAAGTTGTAAACCTCCATTTTGAGTGAAATCTACTATAATGGTATACATAAAGTTGTAACCCCCGTTTTGAGTAAACTCTAATACAATAATATACAAAAAGTTGTAAACCCCCGTTTTGAGTAAACTCTACTATACAATTATTTACAAAAAGTTGTAAGCCCCCGTTTTTAGTGAACTCTACTACAATTATAAACAAAAAGTTGTAAACCTCCATTTTGAGTGAACTCTACTATAATTATATACAAAAAGTTGTAGACCCCCGTTTTGAGTAACTCTACTATACAATTATGTACAATTGTAAATCCCTGTTTTGAGTAAACTCTACAATAATTATATGCAAAAAGTAGTAAACCTCCATTTTGAGTGATTTCTACTATAATTATACACAAAAAGTTGTTAACCCCCGTTTTGTGTAAACACTAATACAATAATATACAAAAATTTGTAAACCCCCGTTTGAGTAAACTCTACTATACAATTATATACAAAAAGATGTAAACCCCCATTTTGAGTAAACTCAACTATACAATTATATACAAAAAGTTGTATACCTCCGTTTTGAGCTAACTCTACGATAATTATATAAAAAAACTTGTAAACCCCCGTTTTGAGTAAACTCTAATACAATAATATACAAAAAGTTGTAAACCCCTGTTTTGAATTAACTCTACTATACAATTATATACAAAAAGTTGTAAACCCCCATTTTGAGTAAAATCTACAATTCAATTATATACAAAAAGTTGTAAACCCCCGTTTTGAGTAAACACTTATACAATAAAATGCAATGTTGTAAAACCCCGTTTTGAGTAAACTCTACTATACAATTATTTACAAAAAGTTGTAAACCCCTATTTTGAGTAAACTCTACTATAATTATATACAAAAAGTTGTAAACCTCCGTTTTGAGTGAAGTTTACTATAATTATATACAAAATGTAGTAAACCCCTGTTTTGAGTAAACTCTAAAGCAATTATATACAAAAAGTTGTAAGCCCCCGTTTTGAGTCAACTCTACTATACAATTATATACAAAAAGTTGTAAACCCCCGTTTTGAGTGAAACTCTGCTTACAATTTTATAGTAAACTCTAAACCCCCGTTTTGAGTACAATTATATACAAAAAAGTTGTAAACCTCCGTTTTGAGTGAACTCTACTATAATTATATACAAAAATTGTTAACCCCCATTTTGAGTAAACTTTAATACAATAATATACAAAAAGTTGTAAACCCCCGTTTTGAGTAAACTCTACTATACAATTATTTACATAAAGTTGTAAACCCCAGTTTTGAATAAACTCTACTAAAATTATATACAAAACCTTGTAAACCCCCGTTTTGAGTAAACTGTAATACAATAATATACAAAAAGTTGTAAACCCCCGTTTTGAGTAAACTCTACTATACAATTATATACAAAAAGTTGTAAACCCCGTTTTGAGTAAACTCTAATACAATAATATACAAAAAGTTGTAAACCCCGTTTTGAGTAAACTCTACTATACAATTATTTACAAAAAGTTGTAAACCCCCGTTTTGATTAAACACTACTAAAATTATATACAAAAACTTGTAAACCCCCGTTTTGAGTAAACTCTAATACAATAATATACAAAAAGTTGTGAACCCCCATTTTGAGTAACTCTACTATACATATAACAAAAGTTGTACACCCCCGTTTTGAGTAAAATCTACAATACAATTATATACAAAAAGTTGTAAACCCCGCTTTGAGTAAACTCTAATACAATAATATACAAAAATTGTAAACCCCGTTTGAGTAAACTAAACTCTACTATACAATTATTTACAAGAAGTTGTAAACCCCGTTTTGAGTAAACTACACTATACAATTATATACAAAAGTAGTAAACCTCCGTTTTGAGTGAACTCTACTATCAATATATACAAAAAGTTGAAAACCCTCGTTTTGAGTAAACCCCAATACATTAATATATATAAAAAGTTATAAACCCCCGTTTTGACTAAACTCTACTATACAATTATATACAAAAAGTTGTAAACCTCCGTTTTGAGTGAAATCTACTATAATGGTATACATAAAGTTGTTAACCCCCGTTTTGAATAAACTCTAATACAATAATATACAAAAAGTTGTAAACCCCCGTTTTGAGTAAACTCTACTATACAGTTATTTACAAAAGTTGTAAGCCCCCGTTTTGAGTGATCTCAACTATAATTATATACAAAAAGTTGTAAACCTCCATTTTGAGTGAACTCTACTATAATTATATACTAAAAGTTGTAAACCCCCGTTTTGAGTAACTCTACTATACAATTATGTACAATTGTAAACCCCCATTTTGAGTAAACTCTACTATAATTATATGCAAAAAGTTGTAAACCTCCATTTTAAGTGAACTCTACTATAATTATATACAAAAAGTTGTTAACCCCCGTTTTGTGTAAACACTAATACAATAATATACAAAAAGTTGTAAACCCCGTTTTGAGTAAACTCTACTATACAATTATATACAAAAAGTTGTAAACCCCTATTTTGAGTAAACTCAACTATACAATTATATACAAAAAGTTGTATACCTCCGTTTTGAGTGAACTCTACGATAATTATATACAAAAACTTGTAAACCCCCGTTTTGAGTAAACTCTAATACAATAATATACAAAAAGTTGTAAACCCCTGTTTTGAGTCAAACTCTACTATACAATTATAAACAAAAAGTTGTAAACCCCGTTTTGAGTAAAATCTACAATTCAATTATATATAAAAAGTTGTAAACCCCCATTTTGAGTGAACTCTAATACAATAAAATACAAAAAGTTGTAATCCCTCTTTTGAGTAAACTCTACAAGACAATTATATACAAAAAGTTGTAAACCCCGTTTTATTGTACAAAATATAGTTGTAAACCCCGTTTTGAGTAAACTCTACTATAATTATATACAAAAAGTTGTAAACGTCCGTTTTGAGTAAACTCTAATATAATTATATACAAAAGTTGTAAACCCCGTTTTGAGTAAACTCTAAAACAATAATATACAAAAAGTTGAAAACCCCGTTTTGAGAAAACTCTACTATACAATTATATACAAAAGTTGTAAACCCCGTTTTGTTGTAACTCTACTATAAATTATATACAAAAAGTTGTAAACCCCGTTTTGAGTAAACTCTACTATAATTATGTACAAAAAGTTGTAAACGTCCGTTTTGAGTGAACTCTACTATAATTATATACAAAAATTTGTAAACCCACGTTTTGAGTAAACTCTAATACAATAATTTGCAAAAAGTTGAAAACCCCCGTTTTGAGAAAACTCTACTATACCATTATATACAAAAAGTTGTAAACCCCCGTTTTGAGTAAACTCTACTATACAATTATATACAAAAAGTTGTAAACCTCTGTTTTGAGTGAACTCTACTATAATTATATATAAAAAGTTGTAAAACCCGGTTTTGAGAACACTCTACTTTACAATTATATATAAAAAGTTGTAAACCCCTATTTGGAGCAAACTCTTATACAATAATATACAAAAAGTTGTAAACCCCCGTTTTGAGTAAACTCTACTATACAATAATTTACAAAATGTTGTAAACCCCCGTTTTGAGTAAACTCTACTATACAAATATATACAAAAAGTTGTAAACCTCTGTTTTGTGTGAACTCTACTATAATTATATACCAAAAGTTGTAAACCCCCGTTATGAGTAAACTCTAATACAATAAAATATAAAAAGCAGTAAACCCCCGTTTGAGTAAACTACACTGTACAATTATATACAAAAAAGTTGTAAACCTCCGTTTTGAGTGAACTCTACTATCATTATATACGAAAATTAGTAAACCCTCATTTTGAGTAAACTCTAATACATTAATATACAACAATTTATAAATCCCCGTTTTGAGTAAACTCTACTATACAATTATATAAAAAAAAGTTGTAAACCTCCGTTTTGAGTGAAGTCTACTATAATGGTATACATAAAGTTGTTAACCCCCGTTTTGAGTAAACTCTAATACAATAATATAAAAACAGCTGTAAACCCCTATTTTGAGTAAACACTACTATACAATTATATACAAAAATTTGTAAACCCCCGTTTTGAGTAAACTCTTAAACAATAATATAAAAAAATTGTAAACCCCCATTTTGAGTAAACTCTACTATACAATTATATACAAAAAGTTGTAAACCCCCGTTTTGAGTAACTCTACTATACAATTATATACAAAAAGTTGTAAACCCCGTTTTGAGTAAACTCAACTATAATTATATGCAAAAAGTTGTAAACCTCCATTTTAAGTGAACTCTACTATAATTATACACAAAAAGTTGTTAAGCCCCGTTTTGTGTAAACACTAATACAATAATATACAAAAAGTTGTAAACCCCCGTTTTGAGTAAATTCTACTATACAATTATATACAAAAAGATGTAAACCCTTATTTTGAGTAAACTCAACTATACAATTATATATAAAAAGTTGTATACCTCTGTTTTGAGTGAACTCTACGATAATTATATACAAAAACTTGTAAACCCCCGTTTTGAGTAAACTCAAATACAATAATATACAAAAAGTTTTAAACCCCTGTTTTGAGTAAACTCTACTATACAATTATATACAAAAACTTGTAAACCCCCGTTTTAAGTAAACTCTAATACAATAATATACAAAATGTTGTGAACCCCCATTTTGAGTAACTCTACTATACAATTATATAAAAAAAGTTGTACACCCCCGTTTTGAGTAAAATCTTCAATACAATTATATACAAAAAGTTGTAAACCCCGTTTTGTGTAAACTCTAATACAATAATATACAAAAGATGTAAACCCCCGTTTTGAGTAAACTCTACTATACAATTATTTACAAGAAGTTGTAAACCCCCGTTTGAGTAAACTACACTATACAATTATATACAAAAAGTTGTAAACCTCCGTTTTGAGTGAACTCTACTATCATTATATACAAAAAGTTGAAAGCCCTCGTTTTGAGTAAACTCTAATACATTAATATACAAAAAGTTATAAACCCCCGTTTTGACTAAACTCTACTATACAATTATATACAAAAAGTTGTAAACCTCCGTTTTGAGTAAAAATCTACTATAATTATATACATAAAGTTGTAAACCCCCGTTTTGAATAAACTCTAATACAATAATATACAAAAAGTTGTAAACCCCGTTTTGAGTAAACTCTACTATACAATTATTTACAAAAGTTGTAAGCCCCGTTTTGAGTAAACTCTACTATAATTATATACAAAAGTTGTAAACCCCGTTTTGAGTAACTTTACTATACAATTATATACAAAAGTTGTAAACCCCATTTTGAGTAAACTCTACTATATAATTATATGCAAAAAGTTGTAAACCTCCATTTTAAGTGAACTCTACTATAATTATACACAAAAAGTTGTTAAGCCCCGTTTTGTGTAAACACTAATACAATAATATAAAAAAAAGTTGTAAACCTCCGTTTCGAGTAAACTCTACTATACAATTATATACAAAAAGATGTAAACCCCCATTTTGAGTAAACTCAACTATACAATTATATACAAAAAGTTTTATACCTCTGTTTTGAGTAAACTCTACTATAATTATATACAAAAACTGTAAACCCCGTTTTGAGTAAACTCTAATACAATAATATACAAAAAGTTGTAAACCCCGTTTTGAGTAAACTCTACTATACAATTATATACAAAAAGATGTAAACCCCGTTTTGAGTAAAATCTCTACAATACAATTATATACAAAAAGTTGTAAACCCCATTTTGAGCAAACTCTAATACAATAATATACAAAAGTTGTAAACCCCGTTTTGAGTAAACTCTACTAGACAATTATATACAAAAAGTTGTAAACCCCTTTTTTATTGTACAAAAAGTTGTTGTAAACCCCGTTTTGAGTAAACTCTACTATAATTATATACAAAAAGTTGTAAACGTCCGTTTTGAGTGAACTCTAATATAATTATATACAAAAAGTTGTAAACCCCCGTTTTGAGTAAACACTAAAACAATAATATACAAAAAGTTGAAAACCCCATTTTGAGAAAACTCTACTAGACAATTATATAAAAAAGTTGTAACTCCCCTATTTTATTGTATAAAAAAGTTGTAAACCCCGTTTTGAAAACTCTACAATACAATAATATACAAAAGTTGTAAACCCCGTTTGAGTAAACTCTACTAGTATAACTCTACTATAATTATATACAAAAATTTGTAAACCCCGTTTTGAGTAAACTCAAATACAATAATATACAAAAAGTTGTAAACCCCGTTTTGAGTAAACTCTACTATACCATTATATACAAAAAACCCCGTTTAAACCCCCGTTTTTATGGTACCAAAAGTTGTAAACCCCCGTTTTGAGTAATCTCTACTATACAATTATATACAAAAAGTTGTAAACCTCCGTTTTGAGTGAACTCTACTATAATTATATATAAAAAGTTGTAAAACCCGCTTTTGAGAAAACTCTACTATACAATTAATATAAAAAGTTGTAAACCCCCATTTGGAGGAAACTCTTATACAATAATATACAAAAAGTTGTAAACCCCGTTTTGAGTAAACTCTACTATACAATAATATACAAAAAACCCCGTTGTAAACCCCTGTTTAGAAGTAAACTCTACTATACAAATATATACAAAAAGTTGTAAACCTCTGTTTTGAGTAAACTCTACTATAATTATATACCAAAAGTTGTAAACCCCGTTTTGAGTAAACTCTAATACAATAATATACAAAAAGCAAAACCCTCATTTGAGTAAACTACACTATACAATTATATACAAAAAGTTGTAAACCTCAGTTTTGAGTGAACTCTACTATCATTATATACAAAAAGTTGTAAACCCTCGTTTTGAGTAAACTCTAATACATTAATATACAAAACGTTATAAACCCCCGTTTTGAGTAAACTCTATTATACAATTATATACAAAAAGTTGTAAACTTCCATTTTGAGTGAAATCTACTATAATGGTATACATAAAGTTGTTAACCCCCGTATTGAGTAAACTCTAATACAATAATATAAAAACAGTTGTAAACCCCTGTTTTGAGTAAACACTACTATACAATTATATACAAAAAGTTGTAAACCCCCGTTTTGAGTAAACTCTTAAACAATAATTTAAAAAAAAATTTAAACCCCCATTTTGAGTAAACTCTACTATACAATTATATACAAAAAGTTGTAAACCCCCGTTTTGAGTAACTCTACTATACAATTATGTACAATTGTAAACCCCCGTTTTGAGTAAACTCTACTATAATTATATACAAAAAGTTGTAAACCTCCATTTTGAGTGAACTCTACTATAATTATATACAAAAAGTTGTTAACCCCCGTTTTGTGTAAACACTAATACAATAATATACAAAAAATTGTAAACCCCCGTTTTGAGTAAACTCTATTATACAATTATATACAAAAAGATTTAAACCCCCATTTTGAGTAAACTCAACTATACAATTATATACAAAAAGTTGTATACCTCTGTTTTGAGTGAACTCTACGATAATTATATACAAAAACTTGTAAACCCCCGTTTTGAGTAAACTCAAATACAATAATATACAAAAAGTTTTAAACCCCCGTTTTGAGTAAACTCTACTATACAATTATATACAAAAAGTTGTAAACCCCGTTTTGAGTAAAATCTACAATTCTATTATTATATACAAAAGTTGTAAACACCCATTTTGAGTAAACTCTAATACAATAATATACAAAAGTTGTAAACCCCCTTTTGAGTAAACTCTACAATACAATTATATACAAAAAGTTGTAAAGCCCGTTTTGATTAAACTCTAATACAATTATATACAAAAAGTTGTAAACCCTCGTTTTGAGTAAAATCTACTATAGTTATATACAAAAAGTTGTAAACCCCCGTTTGAGTAAACTCAACTATAATTATATACAAAAAGTTGTAAACCCCCGTTTTTAGTAAACTCTAATACAATAATATACAAAAATTGTAAACCCCGTTTTGAGTAAACTCTACTATACCATTATATACAAAAGTTGTAAACCCCGTTTTATTGTACTAAAATTATATAAACCCCCCCGTTTTGAGTAAACTCTACTATACAATTATATACAAAAAGTTGTAAACCTCCATTTTGAGTGAACTCTACTATAATTATATTCAAAAAGTTGTAAACCCCGTTTTGAGAAAACTCTACTATACAATTATATATAAAAAGTTGTTTTGAGTAAATTTTGTTGAAGTAAACTTTAATACAATAATATACAAAAAGTTGTAAACCCCCGTGTTTTGAGTAAACTCTACTATACAATTATTTACAAAAAGTAAACTCTTTGTAAACGTCCGTTTTGAGTTAACACTACTATAATTATATACAAAAAGTTGTAAACCCCCGTTTTGAGTAAACTCTAATACAATAATATACAAAAGTTGAAAACCCGTTTTGAGTAAAACTCTACTATACCATTATATACATAAAGTTGTAAACCCCGTTTTGAGTAAACTTATTGTATACAAAAGTTGTAAACCCCGTTTTGAGTAAACTCTACTATACAATTATATACAAAAAGTTGTAAACCTCCATTTTGAGTAAACTCTACTATAATTATATTCAACAAGTTGTAAAACCCGGTTTTGAGTAAACTCTACTATACAATTATATATAAAAAGTTGTAAACCCCGTTTTTGAGTAAACTCTAATACAATAATATACAAAAAGTTGTAAACCCCGTTTTGAGTAAACTACTACTATAATTATTTACAAAATGTTGTAAACCCCGTTTTGAGTAAACTCTACTATACAAATATATACAAAAAGTTGTAAACCTCTGTTTTGAGTAAACTCTACTATAATTATATACCAAAAGTTCTAAACCCCGTTTTGATTAAACTCTAATACAATAATATATAAAAAAGTTGTAAACCCCGTTTGAGTAAACTCTACAATACAATTATATACAAAAAGTTGTAAACCCCCGTTTTGAGTGAACTCTACTATCATTATATACAAGAAGTTGTAAACCCTCGTTTTGAGTAAACTCTAATACATTAATATACAAAAAGTTGTAAACCCCATTTTGAGTAAACTCTACTATACAATTATATACAAAAAGTTGTAAACCTCCATTTTGAGTGAACTCTACTATAATTATATTCAAAAAGTTGTAAACCCCCGTTTTGAGTAAACTCTACTATACAATTATATACAAAAAGTTGTAAACCCCCGTTTTGAGTAAACTTATATACAAAAGTTATGTAACCCCGTTTTGATACTCTAATAATAATATACAAAAAGTTGTAAACCCCGTTTTTGAGTAAACTCTACAATACAATTATTTACAAAATGTTGTAAACGTCCGTTATGAGTTAACTCTACTATAATTATATACAAAAAGTTGTAAACCTCCGTTTTGAGTAAACTCTAATACAATAATATACAAAAAGTTGAAAACCCCGTTTTGAGAAAAAACTCTACTATACATTATATACAAAAAGTTGTAAACCCCCCGTTTTGAGTAAACTCTTGTATATAAAAAGTTGTAAACCCCCGTTTTGAGTAAACTCTACTATACAATTATATACAAAAAGTTGTAAACCTCCATTTTGAGTGAACTCTACTATAATTATATTCAACAAGTTGTAAAACCCGGTTTTGAGAAAACTCTACTATACAATTATATATAAAAAGTTGTTTGAGTAAACTTTAACACAATAATATACAAAAAGTTGTAAACCCGTGTTTTGAGTAAACTCTACTATACAATTATTTACAAAATGTTGTAAACGTCCGTTATGAGTTAACTCTACTATAATTATATACAAAAAGTTGTAAACCTCCGTTTTGAGTAAACTCTAATACAATAATATACAAAAAGTTGAAAACCCCGTTTTGAGAAAACTCTACTATACCATTATATACATAAAGTTGTAAACCCCCGTTTTATTGTACCAAAAGTTGTAAACCCCCGTTTTGAGTAAACTCTACTATACAATTATATACAAAAAGTTGTAAACCTCCATTTTGAGTGAACTCTACTATAATTATATTCAACAAGTTGTAAAACCCGTTTTGAGAAAACTCTACTATACAATTATATATAAAAAGTTGTAAACCCCCATTTTGAGTAAACTCTAATACAATAATATACAAAAAGTTGTAAACCCCGTTTTGAGTAAACTCTACTATACAATTATTTACAAAATGTTGTAAACCCCCGTTTTGAGTAAACTCTACTATACAAATATATACAAAAAGTTGTAAACCTCCGTTTTGAGTGAACTCTACTATAATTATATACCAAAAGTTCTAAACCCCCGTTATGATTAAACTCTAATACAATAATATATAAAAAAAAAAAAAACCCCCATTTGAGTAAACTACACAATACAATTATATACAAAAAGTTGTAAACCTCCGTTTTGAGTGAACTCTACTATCATTATATACAAAAAGTTGTAAACCCTCGTTTTGAGTAAACTCTAATACATTAATATTCAAAAAGTTGTAAACCCCCGTTTTGAGTAAACTCTACTATACAATTATATACAAAAAGTTGTAAACCTCCATTTTGAGTGAACTCTACTATAATTATATACAAAAAGTTGTAAACCCCGTTTTGAGAAAACTCTACTATACAATTATATATAAAAAGTTGTTTGAGTAAACTTTAACACAATAATATACAAAAAGTTGTAAACCCCGTTTTTGAGTAAACTCTACTATACAATTATATACAAAATGTTGTAAACCCCCCGTTTGAGTTAACTCTACTATAATTATATACAAAAAAGTTGTAAACCTCCGTTTTGAGTAAACTCTAATACAATAATATAAAAAAGTTGTAAACCCCGTTTTGAGAAAACTATACTATACCATTATATACAAAAAGTTGTAAACCCCGAGTAAACTTACTATACAATTATATACAAAAAGTTGTAAACCCCGTTTTGAGTAAACTCTACTATACAATTATATACAAAAAGTTGTAAACCCCATTTTGAGTAAACTCTACTATAATTATATTCAAAAAGTTGTAAACCCCGTTTTGAGTAAACTCTACTATATAATTATATACAAAAGTTGTAAACCCCTATTTTGAGTAAACTCTAATACAATAATATACAAAAAGTTGTAAACCCGTGTTTTGAGTAAACTCTACTATACAATTATTTACAAAATGTTGTAAACCCCCGTTTTGAGTAAACTCTACTATACAAATATATACAAAAAGTTGTAAACCTCCGTTTTGAGTGAACTCTACTATAATTATATACAAAAGTTGTAAACCCCCGTTTTGAGTAAACTCTAATACAATAATATATAAAAAGTTGTAAACCCCCGTTTTGAGTAAACTACACTATACAATTATATACAAAAAGTTGTAAACCTCCGTTTTGAGTGAACTCTACTATCATTATATACAAAAAGTTGTAAACCCTCGTTTTGAGTAAACTATAATACATTAATATTCAAAAAGTTGTAAACCCCCGTTTTGAGTAAACTCTACTATAC
The DNA here is from genome assembly GCA_026214975.1 of Gentiana macrophylla. Taxonomy (NCBI): domain Eukaryota; kingdom Viridiplantae; phylum Streptophyta; class Magnoliopsida; order Gentianales; family Gentianaceae; genus Gentiana; species Gentiana macrophylla. The sequence goes on along the minus strand of JAOBSW010000937.1, from coordinate 58,959 downwards.
AATTATATACAAAAAGTTGTAAACCTCCATTTTGAGTGAAATATACTATAATGGTATACATAAAGTTGTAACCCCCGTTTTGAGTAAACTCTAATACAATAATAAACAAAAAGTTGTAAACCCCATTTTGAGTAAACTCTACTATACAATTATTTACAAAAAGTTGTAAGCCCCCGTTTTGAGTGAACTCTACTACAATTATATACAAAAAGTTGTAAACCTCCATTTTGAGTCAACTCTACTATACTTATATACAAAAAGTTGTAAACCCCGTTTTGAGTAACTCTACTATACAATTATTTACAATGGTAAACCCCCGTTTTGAGTAAACTCTACTATAATTATATGCAAAAAGTTGTAAACCTCCATTTTGAGTGAACTCTACTATAATTATATACAAAAGTTGTAAACCCGTTTTTAGTAAACTCTACTACAATTTTATTTAAACACCCGTTTTGAATACAATAATATACAAAAAGTTGTAAACCCCGTTTTGAGTAAACTCTACTATACAATTATATACAAAAAGTTGTAAACCCCCATTTTGAGTAAACTCTACTATACAATTATATACAAAAAGTTGTATACCTCCGTTTTGAGTGAACTCTACGATAATTATATACAAAAACTTGTAAACCCCCGTTTTGAGTAAACTCTAATACAATAATATACAAAAAGTTGTAAACCCCTGTTTTGAGTAAACTCTACTATACAATTATATACAAAAAGTTGTAAACCCCCGTTTTGAGTAAAATCTACAATACAATTATATACAAAAAGTTGTAAACCCCGTTTTGAGTAAACTCTTATACAATAATATACAAAGTTGTAAAACCCCGTTTTGAGTAAACTCTACTATACAATTATTTACAAAAAGTTGTAAACCCCCATTTTGAGTAAACTCTACTATAATTATATACAAAAAGTTGTAAACCTCCGTTTTGAGTGAACTTTACTATAATTATATACAAAAAGTTGTAAACCCCCGTTTTGAGTAAACTCTAATGCAATTATATACAAAAAGTTGTAAACCCCGTTTTGAGTCAACTCTACTATACAATTATATACAAAAAGTTGTAAACCCCGTTTTGAGTGAAACCCCTGTTTTGAGTAAACTCTACTATACAATTATATACAAAAAGTTGTAAACCTCCGTTTTGAGTGAACTCTACTATAATTATATACAAAAATTGTTAACCCCCGTTTTGAGTAAACTCTAATACAATAATATACAAAAAGTTGTAAACCCCGTTTTGAGTAAACTCTACTATACAATTATTTACAAAAGTTGTAAACCCCGTTTTGAATAAACTCTACTAAAATTATATACAAAAAGTTGTAAACCCCGTTTTGAGTAAACTCTAATACAATAATATACAAAAAGTTGTAAACCCCGTTTTGAGTAAACTCTACTATACAATTATATACAAAAAGTTGTAAACCCCGTTTTGAGTAAACTCTAATACAATAATATACAAAAATTTGTAAACCCCGTTTTGAGTAAACTCTAATATACAATTATTTACAAAAGTTGTAAACCCCACGTTTTGATTAAACTCTACTAAAATTATATAAAAAACTTGTAAACCCCCATTTTGAGTAAACTCTAATACAATAATATACAAAAAGTTGTAAACCCCCATTTTGAGTAAACTCTACTATACAATTATATACAAAAAGTTGTAAACCCCCGTTTTGAGTAAAATCTACAATACAATTATATACAAAAAGTTGTAAACCCCTGTTTTGAGTAAACTCTAATACAATAATATACAAAAAGTTGTAAAACTACCCAATTTTGAGTAAACTCTACTGATACTAATATAATTATATACAAAAAGTTGTAAACACCCGTTTTGAGTAAACTACACTATACAATTATATACAAAAAGTTGTAAACCTCCGTTTTGAGTGAACTCTACTATCATTATATACAAAAAGTTGTAAACCCCCGTTTTGAGTAAACTCTAATACAATAATATACAAAAAGTTATAAACCCCCGTTTTGAGTAAACTCTACTATACAATTATATACAAAAAGTTGTAAACCTCCGATTTGAGTGAACTCTACTATAATTATATACAAAAAGTTGTTAACCCCCGTTTTGAGTAAACTCTAATACAATAATATACAAAAAGTTGTAAACCCCCGTTTTGAGTAAACTCTACTATACAATTATTTACAAAAAGTTGTAAGCCCCTGTTTTGAGTAAACTCTACTATAATTATATACAAAAAGTTGTAAACCTCCGTTTTGAGTGGAATCTACTATAATTATATACAAAAAGTTTTTAACCCCGTTTTGAGTAAACTCTACTATTCAATTATATACAAAAAGTTGTAAACCCCGTTTTGAGTAAACTCTACTATACAATTATATACAAAAAGTTGTAAACCCCCTTTTTAAGTGAACTAAACTACTATAATTATACACAAAAGTTGTAAACCCCGTTTTGAGTAAACTCTAATATACAATTATATACAAAAAGTTGTAAACCCCGTTTTGAGTAAACTCTACTATACAATTATATACAAAAAGTTGTAAACCCCCATTTGAGTAAACTCTACTATACAATTATATACAAAAAGTTGTAAACCTCCGTTTTGAGTGAACTCTACTATAATTATATACAAAAACTTGTAAACCCCGTTTTGAGTAAACTCTAATACAATAATATACAAAAAGTTGTAAACCCCCGTTTTGAGTAAACTCTACTATACAATTATATACAAAAAGTTGTAAACCCTGTTTTGAGTAAAATCTACAATACAATTATATACAAAAAGTTGTAAACCCCCATTTTGAGTAAACTCTAATACAATAATATACAAAAAGTTGTAAACCCTCTTTTGAGTGAACTCTACAATACAATTATATACAAAAAGTTGTAAACCCCCGTTTTATTGTACAAAAAGTTGTAAACCCCGTTTTGAGTAAACTCTACTATACAATTATATACAAAAAGTTGTAAACCCCCGTTTTGAGTAAACTCTACAATATAATTATATACAAAAAGTTGTAAACCCCCGTTTTGAGTAAACTCTACTAAACAATAATATACAAAAAGTTGTAAACCCCCGTTTTGAGTAAACTCTACTATACAATTATATACAAAAAGTTGTAAACCCCCGTTTTGAGTAAACTCTACTATACATTATTACAAAAAAATTGAAACCCCGTTTTGAGTAAACTCTACTATAATTATATACAAAAAGTTGTAAACCCCGTTTTGAGTGAACTCTACTATAATTATATACAAAAAGTTGTAAACCCACGTTTTGAGTAAACTCTACTATACAATAATATACAAAAAGTTGTAAACCCCGTTTTGAGAGTAAACTCTACTATACCATTATATACAAAAAAGTTGTAAACCCCGTTTTTAGTAAACTCTACCAAAATTTATAAACCCCCCGTTTTGAGTAAACTCTACTATACAATTATATACAAAAAGTTGTAAACCTCCGTTTTGAGTGAAACTAAACTACTATACTCTATAATAATTATATAAAAGTTGTAAACCCCGTTTTGAGTAAACTCTACTATACAATTATATACAAAAAGTTGTAAACCCCCGTTTTGAGTAAACTCTAATACAATAATATACAAAAAGTTGTAAACCCCCGTTTTGAGTAAACTCTACTATACAATTATTAACAAAATGTTATAAACCCCCGTATTGAGTAAACTCTACTATATAAATATATACAAAAAGTTGTAAACCTCCGTTTTGAGTGAACTCTACTATAATTATATACAAAAAGTTGTAAACCCCCATTTTGAGTAAACTCTAATACAATAATATACAAAAAGTTGTAAACCCCGTTTGAGTAAACTACACTATACAATTATATACAAAAAGTTTAAACCTCCGTTTTGAGTAAACTCTACTATCATTATATACAAAAGTTGTAAACCCTCGTTTTGAGTAAACTCTAATACAATTATTATACAAAAAGTTATAAACCCCGTTTTGAGTAAACTCTACTATACAATTATATAAAAAAGTTGTAAACCTCCGTTTTGAGTTGTAAATCTACTATAATGGTATACATAAAATTATTGTTAACCCCCGTTTTGAGTAAACTCTAATACAATAATATACAAAAATTTGTAAACCCCTATTTTGAGTAAACTCTACTATACAATTATATACAAAAAGTTGTAAACCCCCCCGTTTTGAGTAAACTTTTAGTAAACAATAATATAAAAAAGTTGTAAACCCCCATTTTGAGTAAACTCTACTATACAATTATATACAAAAAGTTGTAAACCCCCATTTTGAGTAAACTCTACTATACAAAAGTTATGTTTTGAGTAAACTCTACTATAAATTATATACAAAAGTTGTAAACCCCGTTTTGAGTAAACTCTACTATAATTATATACAAAAAGTTGTAAACCCCCGTTTTTGAGTAAACTCTACTATACAATTATATACAAAAAACCCCTGTGAGTAAACTCCATTTTGTGATACAAAAAGTTGTAACCCCTTTGAGTAATACAATACAATTATACAAAAAGTTGTAAAACCCCGTTTTGAGTAAACTCTACTATACAATTATATACAAAAATATGTAAACCCCCATTTTGAGTAAACTCTACTATACAATTATATACAAAAAGTTGTAAACCCCTGTTTTGAGTAAACTCTACTATACAATTATATACAAAAAGTTGTAAACCCCCATTTTGAGTAAACTCTACTACAATTATATACAAAAGTTGTAAACCCTTATTTTGAGTAAACTCTACTATACAATTATATACAAAAAAGTTTTAAACCCCCGTTTTAAGTAAACTCCACTATACAATTATATACAAAAATTTGTGAACCCCGTTTTGAGTAAACTCTACTACAATTATATACATAAAGTTGTAAACCCCCGTTTGAGTAAACTCTACTATACAATATATACAAAAAGTTGTAAACCCCCGTTTTGAGTAAACTCTACTACAATAATATACAAAAGTTGTAAACCCCCGTTTTGAGTAAACTCTACTATACAATTATATACAAAAAGTTGTAAACCCCGTTTTGAGTAAACTCTATACAATTATATACAAAAAGTTGTAAACCCCGTTTTGAGTAAACTCTACTATACAATTATATACAAAAGTTGTAAACCCCCATTTTGAGTAAACTCTACTACAATTATATACAAAAAGTTGTAAACCCCGTTTTGAGTAAACTCTACTATAAATTATATACAAAAAAAGTTGTAAACCCCGTTTTGAGTAAACTCTAATACAATAATATACAAAAAGTTGTAAACCCCCGTTTTGAGTAAACTCTACTATACAATTATATACAAAAGTTGTAAACCCCGTTTTGAGTAAACTCTACTATAAACTAATACAATAATATACAAAAAGTTGTAAACCCCGTTTTGAGTAAACTCTACTATAATTATATACAAAAAGTTGTAAACCCCCGTTTTGAGTAAACTCTACAATACAATAATATACAAAAAGTTGTAAAACCCCGTTTTTGTAGTAAACTCTACTATACAATTATATACAAAAGTTGTAAACCCCCGTTTTGAGTAAACTCTATACAATAATATATACAAAAAGTTGTAAACCCCGTTTTGAGTAAACTCTACTATAATTATATACAAAAAGTTGTAAACCCCGTTTTGAGTAAACTCTAATACAATAATATACAAAAGTTGTAAACCCCGTTTTGAGTAAACTCTACTATACAATTATATACAAAAAGTTGTAAACCTCCATTTTGAGTAAACTATACTATAATGGTATACAAAAAGTTGTAAACCCCGTTTTGAGTAAACTCTAATACAATAATATACAAAAGTTGTAAACCCCCGTTTTGAGTAAACTCTACTATACAATTATTTACAAAAAGTTGTAAACCCCGTTTTTACAATAGTGAAAACTCTACTACAATTATATACAAAAAGTTGTAAACCCCATTTTGAGTAAACTCTACTATACAATTATATACAAAAAGTTGTAAACCCCGTTTTGAGTAACTCTACTATACAATTATATACAAAAAGTTGTAAACCCCGTTTTGAGTAAACTCTACTATAATTATATACAAAAGTTGTAAACCTCCATTTTGAGTGAACTCTACTATAATTATACTCAAAAGTTGTAAACCCCGTTTTGAGTAAACTCTAATACAATAATATACAAAAAGTTGTAAACCCCCATTTTTGAGTAAACTCTACTATACAATTATATACAAAAAGTTGTAAACCCCCGTTTTGAGTAAACTCTAACTATACAATTATATACAAAAAGTTGTAAACCTCCGTTTTGAGTGAACTCTACTATAATTATATACAAAAACTTGTAAACCCCGTTTTGAGTAAACTCTACTATACAATTATATACAAAAAGTTGTAAACCCCCGTTTTGAGTAAACTCTACTATACAATTATATACAAAAAGTTGTAAACCCCGTTTTGAGTAAAATCTACAATACAATTATATACAAAAGTTGTAAACCCCGTTTTGAGTAAACTCTACTATACAATAATATACAAAAAGTTGTAAACCCCGTTTTGAGTAAACTCTACTATACAATTATTTACAAAAAGTTGTAAACCCCAATTTTGAGTAAACTCTACTATAAATTATATACAAAAAGTTGTAAACCCCCGTTTTGAGTAAACTCTACTATAATTATATACAAAAAGTTGTAAACCCCCGTTTTGAGTAAACTCTAATATACAATTATATACAAAAAGTTGTAAACCCCGTTTTGAGTAAACTCTACTATACAATTATATACAAAAAGTTGTAAACCCCGTTTTGAGTAAAACCCCTGTTATATACAGTAAACTCCGTTTAGTAAACTCTAATTATATATAAAAAGTTGTAAACCTCCGTTTTGAGTGAACTCTACTATAATTATATACAAAAAGTTGTAAACCCCCGTTTTGAGTAAACTCTAATACAATAATATACAAAAAGTTGTAAACCCCGTTTTGAGTAAACTCTACTATACAATTATTTACAAAAAGTTGTAAACCCCCGTTTTGAATAAACTCTACTAAAATTATATACAAAAACTTGTAAACCCCCGTTTTGAGTAAACTCTAATACAATAATATACAAAAAAGTTGTAAACCCCGTTTTGAGTAAACTCTACTATACAATTATATACAAAAAGTTGTAAACCCCCGTTTTGAGTAAACTCTACATACAATAATATACAAAAAGTTGTAAACCCCGTTTTGAGTAAACTCTACTATACAATTATTTACAAAAAGTTGTAAACCCCGTTTTGAGTAAACTCTACTATAATTATATACAAAAATTTGTAAACCCCGTTTTGAGTAAACTCTAATACAATAATATACAAAAAGTTGTAAACCCCCATTTTGAGTAAACTCTACTATACAATTATATACAAAAAGTTGTAAACCCCGTTTTGAGTAAAATCTACTATACAATTATATACAAAAAGTTGTAAAAACCCCATATTTTGAGTAAAAACTCTAATACAATAATATACAAAAAGTTGTAAACCCCGTTTTGAGTAAACTCTACTATACAATTATTTACAAAAAGTTGTAAACCCCCATTTTGAGTAAACTCTACTATACAATTATATACAAAAAGTTGTAAACCTCCGTTTTGAGTGAACTCTACTATAATTATATACAAAAAGTTGTAAACCCCCGTTTTGAGTAAACTCTAATACAATAATATACAAAAAGTTGTAAACCGCGTTTTGAGTAAACTCTACTATACAACTATATACAAAAGTTGTAAACATCCGTTTTGAGTGAACTCTACTATAAATATATACAAAAGTTGTAAACCCTCGTTTTGAGTAAACTACTATATTACATAAAAGTTGTAAACCCCGTTTTGAATAAACTCTAATACAATAATATACAAAAAGTTGTAAACCCCCGTTTTGAGTAAACTCTACTATACAATTATATACAAAAAGTTGTAAACCCCGTTTTGAGTAAACTCTACTATAATTATTATATACAAAAAGTTGTAAACCACCATTTTGAGTAAACTCTACTATAATTATATACAAAAAGTTGTAAACCCCCGTTTTGAGTAAACTCTACTATACAATTATATACAAAAAGTTGTAAACCCCTGTTTTGAGTAAACTCTACTATAATTATATACAAAAAGTTGTAAACCTCCATTTTGAGTGAACTCTACTATAATTATATACAAAAATTTGTAAACCCCCATTTTGTGTAAACTATAATACAATAATATACAAAAGTTGTAAACCCCGTTTTAGTAAACTCTACTATACAATTATATACAAAAAGTTGTAAACCCCATTTTGAGTAAACTCAAATTATATACAAAAGTTTTAAAATACAATTATATACAAAAGTTGTAAACCCCGTTTTGAGTAAACTCTACTATACAATTATATACAAAAAGTTGTAAACCCCCGTTTTTTGAGTAAACTATAATACAATAATATACAAAAAGTTGTAAACCCCTGTTTTGAGTAAACTCTACTATACAATTATATACAAAAAGTTGTAAACCCCCGTTTTGAGTAAAATCTACAATACAATTATATACAAAAAGTTGTAAACCCCGTTTTGAGTAAACTCTAATACAATAATATACAAAAAGTTGTAAACCCCTTTTGAGTAAACTCTACTATACAATTATATACAAAAAGTTGTAAACCCCGTTTTGAGTAAACTCTACTATACAATTATATACAAAAAGTTGTAAACCCCGTTTTGAGTAAACTCTACTATACAATTATATACAAAAAAACCCCCGTTGTAAACGTCCAAAAAAGTTGTTTTGAGTAAACTCTACTATAAATTATATACAAAAAGTTGTAAACCCCCGTTTTGAGTAAACTCTAAAACAATAATATACAAAAAGTTGAAAACCCCCGTTTTGAGTAAAACTCTACTATACAATTATATACAAAAAGTTGTAAACCCCGTTTTGAGTAAACTCTACTATAATTATATACAAAAAGTTGTAAACCCCGTTTTGAGTGAACTCTACTATAATTATATACAAAAAGTTGTAAACCCCCTTTTTGAGTAAACTCTAATACAATAATATACAAAAAGTTGTAAACCCCGTTTTGAGTAAACTCTACTATAATTATATACAAAAAGTTGTAAACCCCCGTTTAGAGTAAACTCTAATACAATAATATACAAAAAGTTGTAAACCCCCGTTTTGAGTATACTCTAATACAATAATATACAAAAACATGTAAACCCCCGTTTTGAGTGAACTCTACTATAATTATTTACAAAAAGTTGTAAACCCCCGTTTTGAGTAAACTCTAATACAATTATATACAAAAAGTTGTAAACCCCCGTTTGAGTAAACTCTTATACAATAATATACAAAAAGTTGTAAACTCCCGTTTTGAGTAAACTCTACTATACAATTATTTACAAAAAGTTGTAAACCCCGTTTTGAGTAAACTCTACTATACAATTATATACAAAAAGTTGTAAACCTCCATTTTGAGTAAACTCTACTATAATTATATACAAAAAGTTGTAAACTCCCGTTTTGAGTAAACTCTACTATACAATTATATACAAAAAGTTGTAAACCCCCGTTTGAGTAAACTACACTATACAATTATATACAAAAAGTTGTAAACCCCGTTTTGAGTAAACTCTACTATACAATTATATACAAAAAGTTGTAAACCCTCGTTTTGAGTAAACTCTAATACAATTATTATACAAAAAAGTTGTAAACCCCGTTTGAGTAAACTCTACTATACAATTATATACAAAAAGTTGTAAACCCCATTTTTGAGTAAACTCTACTATAAATTATATACAAAAAGTTGTAAACCCCCGTTTTGAGTAAACTCTAATATAATAATATACAAAAAGTTGTAAACCCCGTTTTGAGTAAACTCTACTATACAATTATATACAAAAAGTTGTAAACCCCCGTTTTGAGTAAACTCTAAAATACAATAATATACAAAAAAATTGTAAACCCCATTTTGAGTAAACTCTACTATACAATTATATACAAAAAGTTGTAAACCCCCATTTTGAGTAAACTCTACTATACAATTATATACAAAAAAGTTGTAAACCCCCGTTTTGAGTAAACTCTACTATAAATTATATACAAAAGTTGTAAACCCCATTTTGAGTGAACTCTACTATATAATTATATACAAAAAGTTGTAAACCCCGTTTTGAGTAAACTCTAATACAATAATATACAAAAAGTTGTAAACCCCGTTTTGAGTAAACTCTATATACAATTATATACAAAAGTTGTAAACCCCATTTTGAGTAAACTCTACTATACAATTATATACAAAAAGTTGTAAACCCCGTTTTGAGTAAACTCTAATACAATTATATACAAAAAGTTGTAAACCCCGTTTTGAGTAAACTCTACTATAATTATATACAAAACTTGTAAACCCCGTTTTGAGTAAACTCTAAATACAATAATATACAAAAAGTTGTAAACCCTGTTTTGAGTAAACTCTACTATACAATTATATACAAAAAGTTGTAAACCCCCGTTTTGAGTAAACTCTACTATAAATTATATACAAAAAAAGTTGTAAACCCCGTTTTGAGTAAACTCTACTAATACAATAATATACAAAAAGTTGTAAACCCCGTTTTGAGTAAACTCTACTATACAATTATATACAAAAAGTTGTAAACCCCGTTTGAGTAAACTCTACTACAATTATATACAAAAAGTTGTAAACCCCGTTTTGAGTAAACTCTATTATACAATTATATACAAAAGTTGTAAACCCCCGTTTTGAGTAAACTCTACTATAATTATATACAAAAAAGTTGTAAACCCCCGTTTTGAGTAAACTCTAATACAATAATATACAAAAAGTTGTAAACCCCCGTTTTGAGTAAACTCTACTATACAATTATATACAAAAAGTTGTAAACCCCGTTTTGAGTAAACTACTAATACAATAATATACAAAAAGTTGTAAACCCCGTTTTGAGTAAACTACTATATACAATATATACAAAAAGTTGTAAACCCCGTTTTGAGTAAACCTCTACTACAATTATATACAAAAGTTGTAAACTCTACTATAAATTATATACAAAAAGTTGTAAACCCCGTTTTGAGTAAACTCTACTATACAATTATATACAAAAAGTTGTAAACCCCCTTTTTGAGTAAACTCTAATACAATAATATACAAAAAGTTGTAAACCCCGTTTTGAGTAAACTCTACTATACAATTATATACAAAAAGTTGTAAACCCCCGTTTTGAGTAAACTCTACTATACAATTATATACAAAAAGTTGTAAACCCCGTTTTGAGTAAACTCTACTATACAATTATATACAAAAGTTGTAAACCCCCGTTTTGAGTAAACTACAATATAAATAATATACAAAAGTTGTAAACCCCGTTTTGAGTAAACTACACAATACAATTATATACAAAAGTTGTAAACCTCCGTTTTGAGTAAACTCTACTATAATTATATACAAAAGTTGTAAAACCCCGTTTTGAGTAATACAAAAAATAATTTTGTAAACCCTCGTTTTGAGTAAACTACAATACAATAATATACAAAAAGTTGTAAACCCCGTTTTGAGTAAACTCTACTATACAATTATATACAAAAAGTTGTAAACCCCCGTTTTGAGTAAACTCTACTATAATTATATACAAAAAGTTGTAAACCCCCGTTTTGAGTAAACTCTAATACAATAATATACAAAAAGTTGTAAACCCCCGTTTTGAGTAAACTCTACTATACAATTATTTACAAAAGTTGTAAACCCCCGTTTTGAGTAAACTCTACTATAATTATATACAAAAAGTTGTAAACCCCCATTTTGAGTGAACTCTAATACAATTATATACAAAAAGTTGTAAACCCCCTTTGAGTAAACTCTACTATACAATTATATACAAAAAGTTGTAAACCCCCGTTTTGAGTAAACTCTACTATAATTATATACAAAAAGTTGTAAACCTCCGTTTTGAGTAAACTCTACTACAATTATATACAAAAAGTTGTAAACCCCCGTTTTGAGTAAACTCTAATACAATAATATACAAAAAGTTGTAAACCCCGTTTTGAGTAAACTCTACTATACAATTATATACAAAAAGTTGTAAACCCCCATTTTGAGTAAACTCTACATACAATTATATACAAAAAGTTGTAAACCTCCGTTTTGAGTAAACTCTCTATATAATTATATACAAAAAGTTGTAAACCCCGTTTTGAGTAAACTCTAATACAATAATATACAAAAAGTTGTAAACCCCGTTTTGAGTAAACTCTACTATACAATTATATACAAAAAGTTGTAAACCCCCGTTTTGAGTAAAATCTACAATACAATTATATACAAAAAAATTTGTAAACCCCGTTTTGAGTAAACTCTTATACAATAATATAAAAAGTTGTAAACCCCGTTTGAGTAAACTAAACAATTATAAAAAGTTATAAACCCCGTTTTGATTTACAAAACAAAACAAAAACCCCGTTTTGAGTAAACTCTACTATAATTATATACAAAAAGTTGTAAACCTCCGTTTTGAGTAAACTCTACTACTATAATATATACAAAAAGTTGTAAACCCCGTTTTGAGTAAACTCTAATACAATTATATACAAAAGTTGTAAACCCCCGTTTTGAGTAAACTCTACTATACAATACATATACAAAAAGTTGTAAACTCTTATACAATTTTGAGTGAAACCCCGTTTTAGTAAACTCTACTATACAATTATATACAAAAAGTTGTAAACCTCCGTTTTGAGTGAACTCTACTATAATTATATACAAAAAGTTGTAAACCCCCGTTTTGAGTAAACTCTAATATAATAATATACAAAAAGTTGTAAACCCCGTTTTGAGTAAACTCTAATACAATTATATACAAAAAGTTGTAAACCCCGTTTTGAGTAAACTCTACTATACAATTATATACAAAAGTTTGTAAACCCCGTTTTGAGTAAACTCTACTATACAATTATATACAAAAAATTTGTAAACCCCGTTTTGAGTAAACTCTAATACAATAATATACAAAAAGTTGTAAACCCCGTTTTGAGTAAACTACTACTATATACAATTATATACAAAAAGTTGTAAACCCCGTTTTGAGTAAACTCTTAACAATTATATACAAAAAGTTGTAAACCCCCGTTTTGAGTAAACTCTACTATATACAATTATTTACAAAAAGTTGTAAACCCACGTTTTGAGTAAACTCTACTATACAATTATATACAAAAAGTTGTAAACCTCCGTTTTGAGTAAACTCTACTATAATTATATACAAAAAGTTGTAAACCCCCGTTTTGAGTAAACTCTACAATACAATTATATACAAAAAGTTGTAAACCCCGTTTTGAGTAAACTCTACTATACAATTATATACAAAAAAGTTGTAAACCTTCCGTTTTGAGTAAACTCTACTATACAATTATATACAAAAATTGTAAACCCCGCGTTTTGAGTAAACTCTTATACAATAATATACAAAAAAAGTTGTAAACCCCGTTTTGAGTAAACTCTACTATAATTATATACAAAAAGTTGTAAACCTCCGTTTTAAACCTCCGTTTTGAACTCTACTATATAATTATATACAAAAAGTTGTAAACCCCCATTTTGAGTAAACTCTAATACAATTATATACAAAAAGTTGTAAACCCCCGTTTTGAGTAAACTCTACTATACAATTATATACAAAAAGTTTTGTAAACTCTTTTACAATTTGACAAAAAGTTGTAAACCCCGTTTTGAGTAAACTCTCTATACAATTATATACAAAAAGTTGTAAACCTCCGTTTTGAGTAAACTCTACTATAATTATATACAAAAAGTTGTAAACCCCCATTTTGAGTAAACTACTATACAATAATATACAAAAGTTGTAAACCCCCGTTTTGAGTAAACTCTACTATACAATTATATACAAAAAGTTGTAAACCCCGTTTTGAGTTGAACTACTACAATATTATATATACAAAAGTTGTAAACCCCGTTTTGAGTAAACTCTATATAATTATATACAAAAAGTTGTAAACCCCTCGTTTTGAGTAAACTCTACTACAATTATATACAAAAAGTTGTAAACCCCTTTTTTGAGTAAACTCTAATATAATAATATATATACAAAAAGTTGTAAACCCCGTTTTGAGTAAACTCTACTATACAATTATATACAAAAAGTTGTAAACCCCACTTTTGAGTAAACTCTTTTAATAATATATATAAAAAGTGTAAACCCCGTTTTGAGTAAACTCTACTATACAATATATACAAAAAATTGTAAACCCGGTCCGTTTTGAGTAAACTTGCTACTATAATTTATATACAAAATACAATTGTAAACCCCCATTTTTGAAAAAGTAAACTCTAATATACAATAATATACAAAAAGTTGTAAAAAGACTCCGTTTTGAGTAAACTCTACTATACAATTATATACAAAAAGAAGTTGTAAACCCCGTTTTGAGTAAACTCTACTATAAAAAATATATACAAAAAAGCCACTAAACCCCCGTTTTGAGTAAACATCTAATAACCGGTAAAGGAGAATCAATAGTGGCAAGCTGGAACAACATCATTAGTAAGTGCATTAGGAACCTCAATGAACTCTTCCGTGGATGAATCAACAATAAGAATGTCTTCCTCCCTTGTACCCACGGCCGTAGGGGGGTTGGGAATAACTGTTTATTCGATTGAGCATGTGAAGGAGAGAATTTGGGCGGTTTGCGACCATAGCTTCTTCACGTGTTACATCATACGTGATAAAGAAAAGTACATCGTCCTCCTTCCACTTTGCGTCTAATTTGCTCCAACGTTACGCGTTCTAATTTACATTTGTTCGCCTCTAATTTCCGTTCATAATACGTTACAATTCGCGTCGCGGATCGAGCTTGTCATGTAATGCATTTAGAAGCAGACCATAATTTCGAGCATGTCTTGATCAGATTCAACTTGATGTCGCCGAAGTGCAGTATGGATGTTGTCGAAAGTTGCACGTAGTTTATCCATTCGCGACAACTTGCAAATAATCTTCCAATAACGCAGCGATGATTCCTTGCAAGAACGAAATTTCGGGACTAAAAGCGCAGCTTTTTATGATGCTAGAATTTGTACACGATCTGCACAAGGGTTTCTTGGATTTCAAGAACAGCTAGGGTTGCAAAAATAGCAGCAAAATTCGATGACATAAGGAGCTTTTGAGTGCGGCTGCAATTAGGGTTCTTGGTGCTCAAGAACGCATATGCATTTCTTCCAATAAACGCGACTTTAATCGCCTAATCTCGGACGGCACTTGTCACGACCAAGCAAGTATGGAATTCGGAAAAACACAAAGAACAAAACTTGTAGAGAACAAAATTGTGGTTCAGACTGTTAAGTTTCAGAATTTTTGGACAGTATAACCCACTCAAATTGAATTAAATAAGCAGATCACTCCCGGGTTATGGGTTTGACAGAAGCAGATCAACTAGGTGACGGCGACTATTGTGCAAAACAGGTCGGGACTCTGAAAAAACTCAAAGAATCAAAGTTGTAGAACAATGAATTTCCTATGTGCTCACCAAATTTCATTCAATTCCGACCACCACAACTCCCTAAAAACAAAGTCGACTACAAGCTGTTCCAGAAAATCGAGCAGAATATTCCGATCCGAATTTGATCAAGATAAAATCCGAATTTGTGAAAGTGCCAAAGAGACAAAAGACATCCAATACAAAGTTCTATCTACTGGTAAATTTTGAGAATATTTCGATATGATTTGATTAGGAAACAAATAGAATGAAATTCGTAAAGATTCAGAAAATACGCAGCAGATTATGAACGCAGCTATTTCGGATGCTTTGATTACCTTGTGGTAACGGTCGGCCAAATTAGGGCTTCTTGATGATGATCAAGAAAGGATCGAATGCAGCATCAAGTGATGAATATAAGGCTGCAGTTAGGTTTTCTCGGATAACAAGAACGCCAGGAACTTTAAGAAAACGCTGCAGATTTCTGTCAAGAACGCAGCAGCTGTTGTTGCTTTAATCGCCAGATCTCTGATATACCACTTGATATAAACCGAATCTCGTACGATCGTTGATTAAAGCACATCAAACGATTCAGCTTTGAAAAGTATATTTTTATGGCTTTTTGAATATATATATAACGAAAATAACAAAAGAATATGTAAATACTCCATCTCAGAATATTTACTACGGTGATCCCATCTCAGGAACACCAACCAATTACCCCGTCTCAGGATAATCGAAATAAGTCCAATCTCTGAAAACTTCTTGAAAGAAACCCAATCTCTGAAAGTTTCTTATGATAAAAATTCAATCTCTGAATTTCAACCAAAATAGTTTTTTTCATTCAATAATAAGCTACCTATTCAAATACAAGGAAATGTCTTATATAGGCTACAGACTCCAAGTCCAATTGCCATTTTAGAAATGTGGGACAAAATAACAATAATTAAAAATAATAATAAATATAAAAGGCAATTAACCAATGTGGGATAATAAAAGACTAATTAAAAGACTAAATAAATGACTCAATCTTCCTCTTGAATTGGGCTACATCACAATAATATACAAAAATTTGTAAACCCCCATTTTGAGTAAACTCTAATATACAATTATTTACAAAATGTTGTAAACCCCCGTTTTGAGTAAACTCTACTATACAAATATATACAAAAACTTGTAAACCTCCGTTTTGAGTGAACTCTACTATAATTATATACCAAAAGTTGTAAACCCCCGTTATGAGTAAACTCTAATACAATAATATATAAAAGCAGTAAACCCCCATTTTGAGTAAACTACACTATACAATTATATTCAAAAAGTTGAAAACCTCCGTTTTGAGTGAACTATACTATCATTATATACAATAAGTTGTAACACCCCGTTTTGAGTAAAGTCTAATGCAATAATATACAAAAAGTTGTAAACCCCCATTTTGAGTAAACTCTACTATACAATTATTTACAAAAAGTTGTAAACTTCCGTTTTGAGTGAAATCTACAATTCAAATATATACAAAAAGTTGTAAACCCCCGTTTTGAGTAAACTCTTATACAATAATATACAAAGTTGTAATACCCCGTTTTGAGTAACTCTACTATACAATTATTTACAAAAAGTTGTAAACCCCCATTTTTAGTAAACTCTACTATACAATTATATACAAAAAGTTGTAAACCTCCATTTTGAATGAACTCTACTATAATTATATACAAAAGTTGTAAACCCCCGTATTGAGTAAACTCTATTACAATAATATACAAAAAGTTGTAAACCCCTGTTTTGAGTAAACTCTACTATATAATTATATACAAAAATTTGTAAACCCCCGTTTTGAGTAAACTCTTATACAATAATATAAAAAAATTGTAAACCCCCATTTTGAGAAAACTCTACTATACAATTATTTACAAAAAGTTGTAAACGTTTTGAGTAAATTCTACTATAATTATATATAAAAAGTTGTAAACCTCCGTTTTGAGTGAACTCTACTATAATTATACACAAAAAGTTGTAAAACCTGTTTTGAGTAAACTCTAATACAATTATATACAAAAAGTTGTAAACCCCCGTTTTGAGTAAAATCTACTATACAATTATATACAAAAAGATATAAACCCCCGTTTTATTGTGCAAAAAGTTGTAAATCCCTGTTTTTAGTAAAATCTACTATACAATTATATACAAAAAGTTGTAAACCCTAGTTTTTGGTAAACTCTATTACAATAATATACAAAAAGTTGTAAACCCCCATTTTGAGTAACTCTACTATACAAATATTTACAATTGTAAACCCCTGTTTTGACTAAACTCTACTATAATTATATGCAAAAAGTTGTAAACCTCCATTTTGAGTGAACCCTACTATAATTATATACAAAAAGTTGTTAACCCCCGTTTTGTGTAAACACTAATACAATAATATACAAAAAGTTGTAAACCCCTGTTTTGAGTAAACTCTACTATACAATTATATACAAAAAATTGTATACCTCCATTTTGAGTGAACTCATCGATAATTTTATACAAAAACTTGTAAACCCCCGTTTTGAGTAAACTCTAATACAATAATATACAAAAAGTTGTAAACACCTGTTTTGAGTAAACTCTACTATACAATTATATACAAAAAGTTTTAAACCCCAGTTTTGAGTAAAATCTACAATACAACTATACACAAAAAGTTGTAAATCCCCGTTTTGAGTAAACTCTTATACAATAATATACAAAGTTGTAAAACCCCGTCTGGAGTAAACTCTACTATACAATTATTTACAAAAGGTTGTAAACCCCGATTTTGAGTAAACTCTACTATAATTATATACAAAAAATTGTAAACCTCCATTTTGAATGAACTTTGGTATAATTATATACAAAAAGTTGTAAACCCCCGTTTTGAGTAAACTCTAATACAATAATATACAAAAAGTTGTAAACCTCCGTTTTGAGTGAAACCCCCATTTTGAGAAAACTCTACTATACAATTATATACAAAAAGTTGTAAACCTCCATTTTGAGCTAACACTACTATAATTATATACAAAAATTATTAACCCCCGTTTTGAGTAAACTTTAATACAATAATATACAAAAAGTTGTAAACCCCTGTTTTGAGTAACACTACTATACAATTATTTACAAAAAGTTGTAAACCCCCGTTTTGAGTAAACTCTACTATAATTATATACAAAAAGTTGTAAACCTCCGTTTTGAGTGAACTCTAATATAATTATATACAAAAAGTTGTAAACCCCCGTTTTGAGTAAACTCTAATACAATAATATACAAAAACAACTTCAAACGGTGCAGCCTTATCATTTCTTTGCGGCCTTTATTAGCCTGCTTGAGATACCGGGTAGCTTTTTCAACCTCCAAACGAGCTTTTGTGTGTACTTCACAAACAAGTGCAGCTTTGTCTTCCGCATCTAAGCTCACGAGTGTACATGTAGGAAGAGGACCAAACTCGAAAGGAACATAGGGTAAAAATCCATAAACAACTTCAAACGGTGCAGCCTTAGTAGCTGAGTGAGGAGCACGATTATAAGCAAGTTCAACAAATGGAAGACACGTTTCCCACGTCCTAAGGTTCTTACCCACCATAGTTCTAAGTAACTGGCCCAAAGTACGGTGGGTAACCTCTATTTGACCATTAGTTTGTGGGTGAAAAGAAGTGGAATATAACAAGGATGTACCTAGTTTCTTCCATAACACTCTCCAAAAGTGGCTAATAAATTTGGTAATTTGTTAATTGGTTGGTGTTCCTGAGATGGGATCACCGTAGTAAATATTCTGAGATGGAGTATTTACATATCCTTTTGTTATTTTCGTTATATATATTCAAAAAGCCATAAAAATATACTTTTCAAAGCTGAATCGTTTGCTGTGCTTTAATCAACGAACCTACGAGATTCGGTTTACATCAGTAAACCCCCATTTTGAGTAAATTCTACTATAATTATATGCAAAATGTTTTAAACTTCCATATTGAGTGAACTCTACTATAATTATATACAAAAAGTTGTTAACCCCCGTTTTGTGTAAACACTAATACAATAATATACAAAAAGTTGTAAACACCCGTTTTGAGTAAACTCTACTATACAATTATATTCAAAAAGTTATAAACCCCTGTTTTGAGGAAACTCTACTATACAATTGTATACAAAAAGTTGTATACCCCCGTTTTGAATGAACTATACGATAATTATATACAAAAACATGTAAACCCCTGTTTTGAGTAAACTAGATGTGATCCTTACAAATCAAATCCTTTGTTTGCTAGGAAGAAACTGAATTGTAACCAATGAGAGCTATGATCCGTATCTTAATCTAAGACTACGGTTGGGACGCCACAACGTAATGCTCGGTTATGTTGATAAGTTCTCAAAGGGCCGATCCTCCAATCCAAGAGAATCTCACACATAAACGTGCACAATTTAGACAAGCTTAATCAAATAATAAAATTTCACTCAAATATATGTTGTTCATAAAAGAGATAGTGTTGGCCTATATATAGGCTACAAAAACTGACTCAATGTTCCATCTTCCAATGTGGGACGGAAACTAATGAAAACTAAACAAACCTAAATGAAAAATGCGCCTCCCACTAGATGGGCTTTGCCAAACCACACTTCAGGCCCATCTAGCCTTTATTGACACAAAACTTAAATAAAAAGACTGATTAAACTAAGTGTTTTCCTTAAGCCCAAAAGCGTAGTGAATGTATAATATTGAAGCTTCATCACTCTTTTTGGGCAGCCCATACTCATCATGGATTTCTTTTAGCAAGGTATTCAAGGCTTCTCTCAGCTCTTCCTTTGGAGCCTTGTCAAAGGTCCATCTCTAATGACCAATGGATCACTCTTCTTCATGGGTGCTAATGGATCTGGCTCCTCATCATAAAGCTCATCATATATCACATCAAAACTCTATTACAATAATATACAAAAAGTTGTAAACCCCTGTTTTGAGTAAACTCTACTATACAATTATATACAAAAAGTTGTAAACCCCCGTTTTGAGTAAAATCTACAATACAATTATATACAAAAAGTTGTAAACCCCCGTTTTGAGTAAACTATTATACAATAATATACAAAGTTGTAAAACCCCGTTTTGAGTAAACTCTACTATACAATTATTTACAAAAAGTTGTAAACCCCATTTTGAATAAACTCTACTATAATTATATTCAAAAAGTTGTAAACCTCCGTTTTGAGTGAACTTTACTATAATTATATACAAAAAGTTGTAAACCCCCGTTTTGAGTAAACTATAATGCAATTATATACAAAAAGTTATAAACCCCCATTTTGACTCAACTGTACTATACAATTATATACAAAAAGTTGTAAACCCCCATTTTGAGTGAAACCCCCGTTTTGAGTAAACTCTACTATACAATTATACACAAGAATTTGTAAACCTCCGTTTTGAGTGCACTCTACTATAATTATATACAAAAATTGTTAACCCCTGTTTTGAGTAAACTCTAATACATTAATATACAAAAAGTTGTAAACCCTCATTTTGAGTAACTCTACTATACAATTATTTACAAAAATTTGTAAACCCCCGTTTTGAGTAAACTCTACTATACAATTATATACAAAAGTTGTAAACCTCCATTTTGAGTGAACTCTACTATAATTATATACAAAAAGTTGTAAACCCGTTTTGAGTAAACTCTAATACAATAATATACAAAAAGTTGTAAACCCCCGTTTTGAGTAACTCTACTATACAATTATTAATAATTGTAAACCCCCGTTTTGAGTAAACTTTACTAAAATTATATGCAAAAAGTTGTAAACCTCCATATTGAGTGACCTCTACTATAATTAAATACAAAAAGTTGTTAACCCCCGTTTTGTGTAAACACTAATACAATAATATACAAAAAGTTGTAAACACCGTTTTGATTAAAATCTACTATACAATTATTTTCAAAAAGTTGTAAACCCCTGTTTTGAGGAAACTCTACTATACAATTATATACAAAAAGTTGTATACCCCCGTTTTGAGTGAACTATACGATAATTATATACAAGAACTTGTAAATCCCGGTTTTTAGTAAACTCTAATACAATAATATACAAAAAGTTGTAAGCCCCTGTTTTGAGTAAACTCTACTATACAATTATATACAAAAAGTTGTAAACCCCCGTTTTGAGTAAAATCTACAATACAATTATATACAAAAAAGTTGTAAACCCCCGTTTTGAGTAAACTCTTATACAATAATATACAAAGTTGCAAAACCCCGTTTTGAGTAAACTCTACCATACAATTATTTACAAAATGTTGTAAACCCCCATTTTGAGTAAACTCTAATATAATTATATATAAAAAGTTGTAAACCTCCGTTTTGAGTGAACTTTACTATAATTATATTCAAAAAGTGGTAAACCCCCGTTTTGAATAAACTATAATGCAATTATATACAAAAAGTTGTAAACCCCTGTTTTGAATCATCTCTACTATACAATTATATACAAAAAGTTGTTAACCCCCGTTTTGAGTAAACTCTACTATACAATTATAGATAAAAAGTTGTAAACCTCCGTTGAGTGCACTCTACTATAATTATATACAAAAATTGTTAACCCCATTTTGAGTAAAATCTAATACAATAATATACAAAAAGTTGTAAACCCCAGTTTTGAGTAACTCTACTATACAATTATTTACAAAAAGTTGTAAACCCCCGTTTTGAGTAAACTCTACTATACAATTATATACAAAAAGTTGTAAACCTCCATTTTGAGTGAACTATACTATAATTATATACAAAATGTTGTAAACCCCCCGTTTTGAGTAAACTCTTATACAATTATATACAAAAAGTTGTAAACCCCCGTTTTGAGTGAACTCTACTATACAATTATTTACAAAAGGTGTAAACCCCCGTTTTGAGTGAAACCCCCATTTTGAGTAAACTCTACTACACAATTATATACAAAAAGTTGTAAACCTCCATTTTGAGTGAACTCTACTATAATTATATACAAAAAGTTGTAAACCCCATTGTGAGTGAACTCTAATACAGAAAAATACAAAAAATTGTAATCCCACTTTTGAATAAACTCTACTAGACAATTATATACAAAAAGTTGTAAACCCCCGTTTTGAGTAAACTCTACTATAATTATATACAAAAAGTTGTAAACGTCCGTTTTGAGTGAACTCTACTATAATTATATACAAAAAGATGTAAACCCACGTTTTGAGTAAACTCTAATACAATAATATACAAAAAGTTGAAAACGGCCGTTTTGAGAAAACTCTACTATACCATTATATACAAAAAGTTGTAAACCCCCGTTTTTATGGTACCAAAAGTTGTAAACCCCCGTTTTGAGTAAACTCTACTATACAATTATATACAAAAAGTTGTAAACCTCCGTTTTGAGTGAATTCTACTATAATTATATATAAAAAGTTGTAAAACCCGGTTTTGAGAAAACTCTACTATACAATTATATATAAAAAGTTGTAAACCTCCATTTTGAGTAAACACTAATACAATAATATACAAAAAGTTGTAAACCCCCGTTTTGAGTAAACTCTACTATACAATAATTTACAAAATGTTGTAAACCCCCGTTCTGAGTAAACACTACTATACAAATATATACAAAAAGTTGTAAACCTCTGTTTTGAGTGAACTCTACTATAATTATATACAAAAAGTTGTAAACCCCCATTTTGAGTAAACTCTAATACAATAATATACAAAAATTTGTAAACCCCAGTTTTGAGTAAACTCTACTATATAATTATTTACATAAAGTTGCAAACCCCAGTTTTGAGTAATTTCTACTAAAATTATATACAAAAACTTGTAAACCCACGTTTTGAGTAAACTGTAATACAGTAATATACTAAAAGTTGTAAACCCCCGTTTTGAGTAAACTCTACTATACAATTATATACAAAAAGTTGTAAACCCCCGTTTTGAGTAAACTCTAATACAATAATATACAAAAAGTTGTAAACCCCCGTTTTGAGTAAACTCTACTATACAATTATCAAAAAGTTGTAAACCCCCGTTTTGATTAAACACTATAGAAATTATATACAAAAACTTGTAAACCCCCGTTTTGAGTAAACTCTAATACAATAATATACAAAAAGTTGTAAACCCCCGTTTTCAGTAAAATCTACAATACAATTATATACAAAAAGTTGTAAACCCCGTTTTGAGTAAACTCTAATATAATAATATACAAAAAGATGTAAACCCCCGTTTTGAGTAAACTCTACTATACAACTATTTACAAGAAGTTGTAAACCCCCGTTTGAGTAAACTACACTGATATGAATCTGGGACCACATTTTACTCAAGATCGACTAGCATGTCGGGTTGTTCCTGAAACTCGACTCCTATGCAAAATAAGGCTCGCATCTTTGGGTAATTTGGTCCATTTAATAATCCTCCAAGCATGAAGAAATTTTTGAAGTCATTAAGTCCATCATTTATGCTTACGGAAGTCCAGAATAATGTCCAAATGATGGTGCATAATATAAGTATTATTATGTATATTACTATATATTATATTATGTGATGTTAGCTAAATAAACACAAGTATTTTGCTGAAAATTAAAGTGATGGTGGCTCCCCAAACACTTCAAGAAGACAAGAAGACAAGTTTTGGAATAATCAAGTTCATGTACAAGAATTCTTGGAAAATTTCAAGCATTTATCATGATACATTGAATCTAGATTCAATGAACCTAGAACAAGGCTTGCATGGACGAATTTTGAAGTGCATTGAACTTGGTGAGCAGTCTTCTTTATCGGATCGGATCAGGAGCTTTACTTATCCAAAATTGATGATCCACATATGCATTTCATAGTAGAAAACCTGATCTTCAACTTTCGTCAAGGGGTCATCTTCATTTGAATAAGTTATAATGGTCAAAATGGCCTAAACAGCTGCGGGTCAGAAACTGGAGAATATAAGGAAGATACATTGAACCTGGATGAAGCTCCTTGGATGCGCCAATATGCATTTAATTTTGGATAAACTTTTCATCTTATTATAATGAATTCATGTACTTATTTCCCTATAAATAGCCAACCACTTGTAACTTGTAATGCAGAACTTGTTATCAATATAAATCATATTTTATTCTTCACTTGGAAAAGTGTTGTGTGAGTTTCTCTGGAAAGGGAATTCAAATCTCGGATTATCAAGGACTTGAGCAATCCTTTGGTTATCCATATACCAAGGTGCTTAGAAACATGTTTTCTAAGTGTTGAGGTTTTATTCCAAGGTGCCTTCACACAGGTTGTGATTGTGTCGCGGAGCTTATTGATTCCAAGGTGCCTCAACACAGGTTGTGGTTGTGTCAAGGACCTATTCCAAATACCTCAAATCCACGATCCTAAGTATTCATTCGATCCGAAGCCTTCCTCCGGGCGGTTTCGCATCAGTTGGTATCAGAGAATAGCGGATTGACGGTATTATATCCCTTTACTTTATTTCAAAAAAAAAAACAAAATTCAAAAAAATAATAATAATAATAATAATATTTTCTGTTGCATATTATCGTATGTATCTGAAGAACCATAGTATGCATATGATCGTGTGTATTTGAAGAACACTTTATTTCGCACGAGCATCTATATATTTATATATATTAATATTTAAAAAAAAGGGTGCACAAGTAAATCGTGTGTATTTGAAAAATAATTTGTTCCGCATACGAGAGCCACTCTCTTTTCGTTTGAGCAACAAGTTAAAAAAAAAAGTCGTGTTATACACTTCACATTCTTGTGTTACATCTTTGAATATCTTCTCTAAAATACTTCACAATTTTTGTTGTGTTCACTTTTGGAATTTCAAAACTCTTAAAATTATTGATTCTTCACTCTTGGTATTTTGGGTAACTTGAGTATTGTTGAATAATTGACATCCGATCTGAATTCTCTTACTTGAGCTCAATAAGCACACCTTTGAGAGGAAGAATGGCTGGAAATAATGATTTGAGAAAAAGGTGTTCTAAAAATGCTTACTCCCGACAACTTGAGAAAGTTGGACAACGACTTGATGAAATGAATCGGAAATTTAAGGATGAGATGGAGAATATGAAGAATCAATTTCGTGATGAGATACGAGAGTTTGTAGCAAAGAAAAATAAAGAGATTGGTAACATCCAAAAGGTGGAGTTGAGAACGAAGGAAAATGAGAATGTACTGAAGACAAAGGAAATATTCTCCAAGAGAACTTTTAGTTCTATCTATTGTTATATTTGTACCGGATATGGACATTGCGCGTATGAATGTCCTAATCTTAGGTTGAACTCTACTCAGCATGTTGAGGTGGTGAAAACGTTGGCAAATGAGCCATGTAATGTTCTTGTTGAGAATATCACCATTGTTCCGATTCGAAAGAAACAAAATTAATTCTGAGGAGGTTATTTGTGAATTGCGAGGAGATATTGTTGAAATTAAAGAGCCTAAGATTGATGATGCTCATGAAATTGAATTTGTGGATGAGAAAGAAACGATGTCTGAAGGGTCTATCTTGGTGGAAGATCACAACAAGTTGATTTTGGTCGAAGCAAATGAAGAATCTATGTCACTATATTCTTGTTGCAGTTTTATTAACCCTTCTTTGCAGGTACGTGATAAGGAAATTACCGGGCTGTTGGGTTCAATAAATGCAGCCCTTATTTTGCCGTGGGATGATTTATTTCTGGTTGGTAATGAACCGGTGCACACTTTTGTTGATCCTTTTGTGGCGCGTAATGTTGTTAGCTCACAAGTATATTGCTATGTTGCTGCCACTCCAAGGTTCATTGATATATATATTCGACCAAGAGACTTTTCATATGTTCCATTGACGAAGCCTGGAACACGTTATCAATGTGAAATTCATTGGAAGATGTGCACTTGCATATTATTTGACCCCGGTAAGTCATTGCTGATTTTTGCGTGTTATTCGGGAATGATTTGTACATGTGTACTATATGCCATTTTAATCTATAACCATGATCTGAATGCATATATTTCACACTTAAAAGCTGATTTGGAAACACTTCGAAAAGCACACATGATTGCTAATCTTATGAAATGTTCCTTTTGCTTGCATCGTGTTGTTTTCCTTGGTTTTGTTGTAAGTGGACAGGGAATTGATGTTGACCAAGATAAGGTAAAGACAATGGCTGATTGGCCTGAAACCAAAAGTGCAATGGAGGTCCGAAGTTGTCATGGCCTAACAAGTTTTTATCAATGTTTTATCCGGAATTTCAGCACCATTGTAAACCCCTTAAACAAGTTGATCAAGAAAGACACACCATTTCATTGGAGACCTACTCAAAGGGAAGCATTCAAAACTCTTAAATCTCATTTAGTTTCAGCACATATACTTGCTTTGCCTGATTTTTCCAAAATGTTTGAAATTGAGTGTGATGCATCTGGGTTGGGTATTGGCGGTGTTTTGCTACAAAAAGGTTGTCCAATTGCTTGTTATGGTGATAAACTAAAAGGCGCAAAACTGAGTTATACTACTTATGACAAAGAGTTGTATGCACTTGTTCAATGCTTGTGTGTTTATTTGCGTCCTAGAGAGATTGTCATCCATTCTGATCATGAGTCCTTAAAACATTTAAAAGGGCAATCTAAGTTGCATTTACGTCATATCCGTTGGATGAAATTCATTGAATCATATCTTTATGTGATTAAATTCAAAAAGAGAAAAGAAAACACATTGGCTGATCCATTAACTCGTTGGTATACTCCTCTTCCGATATCCTCAATTCCTTGGGTTGAACTCTATATGGAATTTCTTTTGGGTTTGCCTTGTTCTCAATCTGGTAAAGATTCGGTGTTTGTGGTAGTTGATCGTTTTTCAAAGACGGCACATTTCATTGCGTGTAATAAGACCAATAATGCCTCTCATATTACTGACCTATTCTTTAAAGAAATTATGCGTTTACATGGTGTGCCTAAGTCGAATGTGAGTGATCGTGATGTAAAATTTATTAGTCACTTCTGGCGTGTTCTATGGAAGCATTTAGGCACTACACTTTTATGTTCCACTGCATATCATCCTCAGACCGATGGTCAAACAAAAGTTGTTAATCGCACTTTGGGAAAGTTATTGCGCACCGTGGTGCAAAAGAACTTAAAGAATTTGGAGTCTTGTTTACCATATGTTGAATTTGCTTATAATCGTGCTACTCATTCTGCTAATTTGCATTCACCAATTGAGATTGCTTATGGCTATAATCTTACCACTCCTATTGATCTTGTTCATCTTTCCCCAGGAATGCTCACAAATCTCGAGGGAGAAAAGAAAGCTGAGATGGTCCGTGAATTGCATGCAAAATGTGGAGGCTCAAACTGCTCGCTATGAGAAGCAAACCAACAACGGCAAAAATGAGATGGTCTTTGACCCCGGAGATTGGGTATGGCTATATTTTCGCAAAGAAAAGTTTCCAAACAAATGGAAGAACAAACATGAACCAGCGCATACTTTTCATGATCCTTTTGCTTATGTTGATGATAATGCAACATTGAATTGCTATGATTATATTTCTAACACACCGAGCCTCATCAACATTTATATCAAACAAAGATACACTTTTCACTTTACTTTAGTGAAGCGGGGATCAAGACATCAAAGTGAGATTCATTTGAAGTTGTGTATACGACTCATATTTGATCCAGGTGTTTATTTGGTGATATTTTGGATTTATTCAAGATTGGCACATGATTCTGAACTATACGACATTCTTTTGATTCGAGGACGAATCCTTCGCAACCGGAAGGGTCTGATATGAATCTGGGACCACATTTTACTCAAGATCCACTAGCATGTCGGGTTGTTCCTGAAACTCGACTCCTATGCAAAATAAGGCTCGCGTCTTTGGGTAATTTGGTCCATTTAATAATCCTCCAAGCATGCAGAAATTTTTGAAGTCATTAAGTCCGTCATTTATGCTTACGGAAGTCCAGAATAATGTCCAAATGATGGTGCATAATATAAGTATTATTATGTATAGTACTATATATTATATTATGTGATGTTAGCTAAATAAACACAAGTATTTTGCTGAAAATTAAAGTGAGGTGGCGCCCCAAACACTTCAAGAAGACAAGTTTTGGAATAATCAAGTTCATGTACAAGAATTCTTGGAAAATTTCAAGCATTTATCATGATACATTGAATCTAGATTCAATGAACCTAGAACAAGGCTTGCATGGACGAATTTTGAAGTGCATTGAACTTGGTGAGCAGTCTTCTTTATCGGATCGGATCAGGAGCTTTACTTATCCAAAATTGATGATCCACATATGAATTTCATAGTAGAAAACCTGATCTTCAACTTTCGTCAAGGGGTCATCTTCATTTGAATAAGTTATAATGGTCAAAATGGCGTAAACAGCTGCGGGTCAGAAACTGGAGAATATAAGGAATATACATTGAACCTGGATGAAGCTCCTTGGATGCGCCAATATGCATTTAATTTAGGATAAACTTTTCAACTTATTATAATGAATTCATGTACTTATTTCCCTATAAATAGCCAACCACTTGTAACTTGTAATGCAGAACTTGTTATCAATATAAATCATATTTTATTCTTCACTTGGAAAAGTGTTGTGTGAGTTTCTCTGGAAAGGGAATTCAAATCTCGGATTATCAAGGACTTGAGCAATCCTTGTGGTTATCCATATACCAAGGTGCTTAGAAACATGTTTTCTAAGTGTTGAGGTTTTATTCCAAGGTGCCTTCACACAGGTTGTGATTGTGTCGCGGAGCTTATTGATTCCAAGGTGCCTCCACACAGGTTGTGGTTGTGTCAAGGACCTATTCCAAATACCTCAAATCCACGATCCTAAGTATTCATTCGATCCGAAGCCTTCCTCCGGGCGGTTTCGCATCATACACTATACAATTATATACAAAAAGTTTTAAACCTCTGTTTTGAGTGAACTTTACTATCATTATATACAAAAAGTTGTAAACCCTCGTTTTGAGTAAACTCTAATACATTAATATACAAAAAGTTATAAACCCCCGTTTTGAGTAAACTCTACTATACAATTATATACAAAAAGTTGTAAACCTCCGTTTTGAGTGAAATCTACTATAATGGTATACATAAAGTTGTTAACCCCCGTTTTGAGTAAACTCTAATACAATAATATACAAAAAGTATTAAACCCCTGTTTTGAGTAAACTCTACTATACAATTATTTACAAAAAGTTGTAAGCCCCCGTTTTGAGTGAACTCTTTTATAATTATATACAAAAAGCTGTAAACCTCCGTTTTGAGTGAACTCTGCTATAATTATATATAAAAAGTTGTAAACCCCCATTTTGAGTAACTCTACTATACAATTATATACAATTGTAAACCGCCATTTTGATTAAACTCTACTATAATTATATGCAAAAAGTTGTAAACCTCCATTTTAAGTGAACTCTACTATAATTGTACACAAAAAGTAGTTAAGCCCGGTTTTGTGTAAGCACTAATACAATAATATACAAAAAGTTGTAAACCCCCGTTTTGGGTAAACTCTACTATACAATTATTTACAAAAAGTTGTAAACCCCCATTTTGAGTGAAACCCCCATTTGGAGTAAACTCTACTATACAATTATATACAAAAAGTTGTAAACCTCCATTTTGAGTGAACTCTACTATAATTATATACAAAAAGTTGTAAACCCCCATTTTGAGTGAACTCTAATACAATAAAATACAAAAGTTGTAATCCCTCTTTTGAGTAAACTCTACTAGACAATTATATACAAAAAGTTGTAAACCCCCGTTTTATTGTACAAAAAGTTGTAAACCCCTGTTTTGAGTAAACTCTACTATAATTATATACAAAAAGTTGTAAACGTCCGTTTTGAGTGAACTCTACTATAATTATATACAAAAAGTTGTAAACCCACGTTTTGAGTAAACTCTAATACAATAATATACAAAAAGTTGAAAACCCCCGTTTTGAGAAAACTCTACTATACCATTATATACAAAAAGTTGTAAACCCCCGTTTTTATTGTACCAAAAGTTGTAAACCCCCGTTTTGAGTAAACTCTACAATACAATTATATACAAAAAGTTGTAAACCTCTGTTTTGAGTGAACTCTACTATAATTATATATAAAAAGTTGTAAAACCCGGTTTTGAGTAAACTCTACTATACAATTATTTACATAAAGTTGTAAACCCCAGTTTTGAGTAAACTCTACTAAAATTATATACAAAACTTGTAAACCCCCGTTATGAGTAAACTGTAATACAATAATATACAAAAAGTTGTAAACCCCCGTTTTGAGTAAACTCTACTATACAATTATATACAAAAAGTTGTAAACCCCCGTTTTGAGTAAACTCTAATACAATAATATTCAAAAAGTTGTAAACCCCCATTTTGAGTAAACTCTACTATACAATTATTTACAAAAAGTTGTAAACCCCCGTTTTGATTAAACACTACTAAAATTATATACAAAAACTTGTAAACCCCCGTTTTGAGTAAACTCTAATACAATAATATACAAAAAGTTGTCAACCCCCATTTTGAGTAACTCTACTATACAATTATATAAAAAAAAGTTGTACATCCCCATTTTGAGTAAAATCTACAATACAATTATATACAAAAAGTTGTAAACCCCGTTTTGAGTAAACTCTAATACAATAATATACAAAAAGATGTAAACCCCCATTTTGAGTAAACTCTACTATACAATTATTTACAAGAAGTTGTAAACCCCCGTTTGAGTAAACTACACTATACAATTATATACAAAAAGTTGCAAACCTCCGTTTTGAGTGAACTCTACTATCATTATATACAAAAATTTGTAAACCCTCGTTTTGAGTAAACTCTAATACATTAATATACAAAAAGTTATAAACCCCCGTTTTGAGTAAACTCTACTATACAATTATATACAAAAAGTTGTAAACCTCCGTTTTGAGTGAAATCTACTATAATGGTATACATAAAGTTGTTAACCACCGTTTTGAGTAAACTCTAATACAATAATATACAAAAAGTTGTAAACCCCCGATTTGAGTAAACTCTACTATACAATTATTTACAAAAAGTTGTAAGCCCCCGTTTTGAGTGAACTCTTCTATAATTATATACAAAAAGTTGTAAACCTCCATTTTGAGTGAACTCTGCTATAATTATATATAAAAAGTTGTAAACCCCCGTTTTGAGTAACTCTACTATACAAGTATGTACAATTGTAAACCCCTGTTTTATTGTACAAAAAGTTGTAAACCCTTGTTTTGAGTAAACTCTACTATAATTATATACAAAAAGTTGTAAACGTCCGTTTTGAGTGAACTCTACGAAAATTATATACAAAAAGTTGTAAACCCACGTTTTGAGTGAACTCTAATACAATAATATACAAAAAGTTGAAAACCCCCGTTTTGAGAAAACTATACTATACCATTATATACAAAAAGTTGTAAACCCCCGTTTTTATTGTACCAAAAGTTGTAAACCCTTGTTTTGAGTAAACTCTACTATACAATTATATACAAAAAGTTGTAAACCTCTGTTTTCAGTGAACTCTACTATAATTATATATAAAAAGTTGTAAAACCCGGTTTTGAGTAAACTCTAATACAATATATCAAAAGTTGTAAACCCCCGTTTTGAGTAAACTCTACTATACAATAATTTACAAAATGTTGTAAACCCCTGTTTTGAGTAAACTCTACTATTCAAATATATACAAAAAGTTGTAAACCTCTATTTTGAGTGAACTCTACTATAATTATATACAAAAAGTTGTAAACCCTCATTTTGAGTAAACTCTAATACAATAATATACAAAAAGTTGTAAACCCCCGTTTTGAGTAAACTCTACTATACAATTATTTACATAAAGTTGTAAACCCCAGTTTTGAGTAAACTCTACTAAAATTATATACAAAAACTTGTAGACCCCCGTATTGAGTAAACTGTAATACAATAATATACAAAAAGTTGTAAACCCCCGTTTTGAGTAAACTCTATTATACAATTATATACAAAAAGTTGTAAACCCCCGTTTTGAGTAAACTCTAATACAATAATATATAAAAATTT
Organism: Gentiana macrophylla; assembly: GCA_026214975.1. NCBI lineage: Eukaryota > Viridiplantae > Streptophyta > Magnoliopsida > Gentianales > Gentianaceae > Gentiana > Gentiana macrophylla. The sequence goes on along the minus strand of JAOBSW010000937.1, from coordinate 26,371 downwards.
GTAAACCCCCGTTTTGAGTAAACTCTACTATACAATTATTTACAATGTTGTAAACCCCCGTTTTGATTAAACACTACTAAAATTATATACAAAAACTAGTAAACCCCCGTTTTGAGTAAACTCTAATACAATAATTTACAAAAAGTTGTAACCCCCCATTTTGAGTAACTCTACTATACAATTATATAAAAAATATGTACACCCCCGTTTTGAGTAAAATCTACAATACAATTATATGCAAAAAGTTGTAAACCCCGTTTTGAGTAAACTCTAATACAATAATATACAAAAAGATGTAAACCCCCAATTTGAGTGAACTCTACTATACAATTATTTACAAGAAGTTGTAAACCCCCGTTTGAGTAAACTACACTATACAATTATATAGAAAAAGTTGTAAACCTCCGTTTTGAGTGAACTCTACTATCATTATATACAAAAAGTTGTAAACCCTCGTTTTGAGTAAACTCTAATACATTAATATACAAAAAGTTATAAACGCCCGTTTTGAGTAAACTCTACTATACAATTATATACAAAAATTTGTAAACCTCCGTTTTGAGTGAAATCTACTATAATGGTATACATAAAGTTGTTAACCCCCGTTTTGAGTAAACTCTAATACAATAATGTACTAAAAGTTGTAAACCCCCGTTTTGAGTAAACTCTACTATACAATTATTTACAAAAAGTTGTAAGCCCCCGTTTTGAGTGAACTCTACTATAATTATATACAAAAAGATGTAAACCTCCATTTTGAGTGAACTCTATTATAATTATATACAAAAAGTTGTAAACCCCCGTTTTGAGTAACTCTACTATACAATTATGTACAATTGTAATCCCCTGTTTTGAGTAAACTCTACTATAATTATATGCAAAAAGTTGTAAACCTCCATTTTAAGTGAACTCTACTATAATTATACATAAAAAGTTGTTAAGCCCCGTTTTGTGTAAACTCTACTATACAATAATATACAAAAAGTTGTAAACCCCCATTTTGAGTAAACTCTACTATACAATTAATGTAAACCCCCATTTTGAGTAAACTCAACTATACAATTATATACAAAAAGTTGTATACCTCCATTTTGAGTGAACTCTACGATAATTATATACAAAAACTTGTAAACCCCCGTTTTGAGTAAACTCTAATACAATAATATACAAAAAGTTGTAAACCCCTATTTTGAGTAAACTCTACTATACAATTATATACAAAAAGTTGTAAACCCCGTTTTGAGTAAAATCTACAATTCAATTATATACAAAAAGTTGTAAACCCCCATTTTGAGTGAACTCTAATACAATAAAATACAAAAAGTTGTAATCCCTCTTTTGAGTAAACTCTACAAGACAATTATATACAAAAAGTTGTAAACCCCCGTTCTATTTTAAAAAAAATGTTGTAAACCCCCGTTTTGAGTAAACTATACTATAATTATATACAAAAAGTTGTAAACGTCCGTTTTGAGTGAACTCTACTATATTTATATACAAAAAGTTGTAAACCCCCGTTTTGAGTAAACTCTAATACAATAATATACAAAAAGTTGAAAACCCCCGTTTTGAGAAAACTCTAATAGACAATTATATACAAAAAGTTGTAAACCCCCGTTTTATTGTACAAAAAGTTGTAAACCCCCGTTTTGAGTAAACTCTACTATAATTATAAACAAAAAGTTGTAAACGTCCGTTTTGAGTGAACTCTACTATAATTATATACAAAAAGTTGTAAACCCACGTTTTGAGTAAACTCTAATACAATAATATACAAAAAGTTGAAAACCCCCGTTTTGAGAAAACTTTTCTATACCATTATATACAAAAAGTTGTAAACCCACGTTTTTATTGTACCAAAAGTTGTAAACCCCCTTTGTGAGTAAACTCTACTATACAATTATATACAAAAAGTTGTAAACCTCCGTTTTGAGTGAACTCTACTATAATTATATTTAAAAAGTTGTAAAACACGGTTTTGAGAAAACTCTACTATACAATTATATATAAAAAGTTGTAAACCCCTATTTTGAGTAAACTCCAATACAATAATATGCAAAAAGTTGTAAACCCCTGTTTTGAGTAAACTCTACTATACAATAATTTACAAAATGTTGTAAACCCCCGTTTGAGTAAACTCTAATCTACAAATATATACAAAAAGTTGTAAACCTCTGTTTTGAGTGAACTCTACTATAATTATATACCAAAAGTTGTAAACCCCCGTTATGAGTAAACTCTAATACAATAAAATATTAAAAGCAGTAAACCCCCGTTTGAGTAAACTACACTATACAATTATATATAAAAAGTTGTAAACCTCCGTTTTGAGTGAACTCTACTATCATTATATACAAAAAGTTGTAAACCCTCGTTTTGAGTAAACTCTAATACATTAATATACAAAAAGTTATAAACCCCCGTTTTGAGTAAACTCTACTATACAATTATATACAAAAAGTTGTAAACCTCCGTTTTGAGTGAAATCTACTATAATGGTATACATAAAGTTGTTAACCCCCGTTTTGAGTAAACTTGATATGAATCTAAGTCCAAGTCCTTCTCATGATCCTCTCATATTTCGGGCTGGGCCTAAAAATCAAGTGCCACACAAAAAGAGGCTCGAGGTTTTGGATAAATTAGCCCAATTCACAATGTGGATCCATTAAAACCATTATATTTGTGTGTGGGCTGCCTGAATAAATGACCCAACATTTGGCCTTTATTATGGTATTATATTATATATTTTATTATGCAATATTACTTAAATAAATGACAAAAACTTGGGTGAATTTGGAGAATGAAATGGCGCCACTTTTTCTAGCTTTGGAAGGTGAGAAGTCAAGTTTTGTGTATTCTAAGTACATTGAATCAAGATGGATGTCTTTTGGGGCGCCTATTTTAAGTGCATTGAATCAGGAGCTTTACTTATCCAAAATTGATGATCCACATATGCATTTCATAGTAGAAAACCTGATCTTCAACTTTCGTCAAGGGGTCATCTTCATTTGAATAAGTTATAATGGTCAAAATGGCCTAAACAACTGCGGGTCAGAAACTGGAGAATATAAAGAAGATACATTGAACCTGGATGAAGCTCCTTGGATGCGCCAATATGCATTTAATTTAGGAAAAACTTTTCATCTTATTATTATGAATTCATGTACTTATTTTCCTATAAATAGTCCTTGTATTTGTACTTTTAAAATTAGAACTTTTGAATCATTAATCAAATTATATTTTATTCTTCACTTGGAAAAGTGTTGTGTGAGTTTCTCTGGAAAGGGAATTCAAATCTCGGATTATCAAGGACTTGAGCAATCCTTGTGGTTATCCATATACCAAGGTGCTTAGAAACAGGTTTTCTAAGTGTTGAGGTTTTATTCCAAGGTGCCTTCACAAACCCTAGTTTTGAGTAAACTCTACTAAAATTATATACAAAAACTTGTAGACCCCCGTATTGAGTAAACTGTAATACAATAATATACAAAAAGTTGTAAACCCCCGTTTTGAGTAAACTCTATTATACAATTATATACAAAAAGTTGTAAACCCCGTTTTGAGTAAACTCTACTATACAATTATTTACAATGTTGTAAACCCCCGTTTTGATTAAACACTACTAAAATTATATACAAAAAATTGTAAACCCCCGTTTTGAGTAAACTCTAATACAATAATTTACAAAAAGTTGTAACCCCCCATTTTGAGTAACTCTACTATACAATTATATAAAAAAGATGTACACCCCCGTTTTGAGTAAAATCTACACTCTAATACAATAAAATACAAAAAGTTGTAATCCCTCTTTTGAGTAAACTCTACTAGACAATTATATACAAAAAGTTGTAAACCCCGCTTTTATTGTACAAAAGTTGTAAACCCTGCTTTGAGTAAACTCTACTATAATTATATACAAAAGTTGTAAACGTCCGTTTTAAGTGAACTCTAATATAATTATATACAAAAAGTTGTAAACCCACGTTTTGAGTAAACTCTAATACAATAATATACAAAAAGTTGAAAACCCCCGTTTTGAGAAAACTCTACTATACCATTATATACAAAAAGTTGTAAACCCCCGTTTTTATTGTACCAACATTTGGCCTTTATTATGGTATTATATTATATATTTTATTATGCAATATTACTTAAATAAATGACAAAAACTTGGGTGAATTTGGAGAATGAAATGGCGCCACTTTTTCTAGCTTTGGAAGGTGAGAAGTCAAGTTTTGTGTATTCTAAGTACATTGAATCAAGATGGATGTCTTTTGGGGCGCCTATTTTAAGTGCATTGAATCAGGATCTTTACTTATCCAAAATTGATGATCCACATATGCATTTCATAGTAGAAAACCTGATCTTCAACCTTCGTCAAGGGGTCATCTTCATTTGAATAAGTTATAATGGTCAAAATGGCCTAAACAGCTGCGGGTCAGAAACTGGAGAATATAAAGAAGATACATTGAACCTGGATGAAGCTCCTTGGATGCGCCAATATGCATTTAATTTAGGAAAAACTTTTCATCTTATTATTATGAATTCATGTACTTATTTTCCTATAAATAGTCCTTGTATTTGTACTTTGAAAATTAGAACTTTTGAATCATTAATCAAATTATATTTTATTCTTCACTTGGAAAAGTGTTGTGTGAGTTTCTCTGGAAAGGGAATTCAAATCTCGGATTATCAAGGACTTGAGCAATCCTTGTGGTTATCCATATACCAAGGTGTTTAGAAACAGGTTTTCTAAGTGTTGAGGTTTTATTCCAAGGTGCCTTCACACAGGTTGTGATTGTGTCGCGGAGCTTATTGATTCCAAGGTGCTTCCACACGGGTTGTGGTTGTGTCAAGGACCTATTCCAAATACCTCAAATCCACGATCCTAAGTATTCATTAGATCCGAAGTCTTCCTCCGGGTGGTTTCGCATCAGTTGGTATCAGAGTATAGCGGATTGACGGTATTATATTCTTTTATTTTATTCTTCAAAAAAAATAAAAAAAAATAAAAAATAAAAAGAAAAAAAATTCGTTTTATACACTTAACAATTTTTTTTTTGTTCACTTTGGAATTTTAAAAACTCTTAAAAAAATTCTTGATTCTTCACTCTTGGTATTTAGGAAAAACTCGAGTATCGCTGATTACTTGAAATCCGAATTTATACTCTTACTTGAGCTAATTAAGCACACCTTTGAGAGGAAGAATGGCTGGAAATAATGATTTGAGAAAAAGGTATTCTAAAAATGCTTACTCCCGACAACTTGAGAAAGTTGGACAACGACTTGATGGACTAAATCGAAAATTTAAGGATGAGATTGAGAATATGAATAATCAATTTCATGATGAGATACGAGAGTTTGTAGCAAAGAAAAATAAAGAGACTGATAACATCAAAAAGGTGGAGTTGAGAATGAAGGAAAGTGAGAATGTATCTGTGAAGACAAAGGAAATATTCTCCGAGAGAACTTCCGATTCTATCTATTGTTATATTTGTACGGATATGTACATTGCGGCGTATGAATGTCCTAATCTTTGGTTGAACTCTACTCAAAGATGTTGAGGTGGTGAAAACGTTGGCAAATGAGCCTTGTAATGTTCTTGTTGAGAATATCACTACTATTCCGGTTCGGAAAACAAAATTAATTACGAGGAGGTTATTTGTGAATTGCGGCGATATTGTTGAAATTAAAGAGCCTGAGATTGATGATGCTCATGAAATTGAATTTGTGGACGAAAAAACGATGTCTGAAGGGTCTATCTTGATGGAAGAACACAACAAGTCGATTTTGGTCGAAGCAAATGAAGAATCTATGTCACTAAATTCTTGTTGCGATTTTTTATTAACTCTTCTTTGCGTGCACGCGTGATAAGGAAATTACTGGGATGTTGGGTTCACCAAATGCAGCCCTTATTTTGCCTTTGGGATGATCTATTTACGGTTGGTAATGGTGGAAAACCGGTGCACACTTTTGTTGTTCCTTTTGTGGGCGCGTAATGTTGATAGCTCCCAAGTTTATTGCTATGTTCTTGCCACTCCAAGGTTCATTGATATGTATATTCAACCAAGAGACTTTTCATATGTTCCATTGATGAAGCATGGAACACGTTATCAACGTGAAATTCATTGGAAGATGTGCACTTGCATATTATTTGACCCCGTTAAGTCATTTACGATTTTTATGTGTTATTCAGAATGGTTTGTACCTTTGTACTATATGCCATTTTAATCTCTAACCATGATCCGAATTCACAAATTTCACAAATAAAAGTCTGTTTTGAAACACTTGAAAGCACACATGATTGCTAATCTTAAGAAATGCTCTTTTTCTTGGAAAGTTTTGTCTTCCTTGGTTTTGTTATAAGTAGGCGGCGAGATATCCAAGTTGATCAAAGGAAGTTGAAGACAATGGCTGATTGGCTGAAACCAAAAGTGCAACGGAGTTCGGAGTTGTCATGGCCTAACAAGTTTTTACCGATGTTTTATCCGGAATTTCAGCACCATTGCAGCCCCCTTAAACGAGTTGATCAAGAAAAACACACCATTTCTTTGGAGACCTACTCAAAGGGAAGCATTCGAAACTCTTAAATCTCATTTAATTTCAGCACATATACTTGCTTTGCCTGATTTTTCCAAAATGTTTGAAATTGAGTGTGATGCATCGGGGTTGGGTATTGGCGGTATTTTGCTACAAAAAGGTTGTCCAATTGCTTTTTACGGTGAAAACTAAAAGGCGCAAATCTGAATTATGCTACTTATGACAAAGTGTTGAATGCACTTGTTCAATGCTTGCGTGTTGATTTGCGTCCTAGAGATCTTGTCATCCATTCTGATCATGAATCCATACAACATTTAAAAGGGCAATCTAAGTTGTATTTACGTCATATCCGTTGGATGAAATTCATTGAATCATATCCTTATGTAATTAAATTCAAAAAGGGAAAAGAAAACACAGTGGCTGAAGCATTATCTCGACGGTATACTCCTCTCCCGATATCCTCATTTCCTTGGGTTGATCTCTCTATGGAATTTCTTTCTGGTTTGCCTTGTTATCAGTCTGGTAAAGATTCGGTGTTTATGGTAGTTGATCGTTTTTCAAAGACGGCACATTTCATTGCGTGTAATAAGACCAATAATGCCTCTCATATTACTGACCTATTCTTTAAAGAAATTATGCGTTTACATGGTGTGCCTAAGTCGAATGTGAGTGATCGTGATGCAAAATTTATTAGACATTTCTGGCGTGTTCTATGGAAGCATTTAGGCACTACACTTTTATGTTACACCGCATATCATCCTCAGACCGATGGTCAAACAGAAATTGTTAATCGCACTTTGGGAAAGTTATTGCGCACCGTGGTGCAAAAGAACTTAAAGAATTTGGAGTCTTGTTTACCGTATGTTGAATTTGCTTATAATCATGCTACTCATTCTGCTACTTTGCATTCACCAATTGAGATTGTTTATGGCTTTAATCTTATCACTCCTATTGATCTTGTTCCTCTTTCCCTAGGAATGCTTATAAATCTCGAGGGAGAAAAGAAAGCTGAGATGGTCCGTGAGTTGCATGCAAAAGCAAGGCAAAATGTGGAGGCTCAAACTGCTCACTATGAGGGACAAACCAACAAGGGCAAAAATGAGATGGTCTTTGACCCCGGAGATTGGGTATGGCTGCATTTTTGCAAAGAAAGGTTTCCAAACAAACGGAAGAACAAACATAAAGCAGCACAAACTTTTCATGATCCTTTTGCTGCATATGTTGATGATAATGCAACATTGAATTGCTATGATTATATTTCTGACACACCGGTCTTCATCGACATTTATATCAAACCAAGATACACTTTTCATGTTGTTGTAGTGAAGCAGGGATCTCAACATCAGCATGCAATTTTGAAGTTGTGTATTCGACTCATATTTGATCCAGGTGTTTGTTTGGTGATATTTTGCATTTATTTAAGAATGATGTTTGTATTCGACTCATATTTGCATTTATTCGACATTCTTTTGATTCGAGGACGAATCCTTCGCAACCGGGAGGTTCTGATATGAATCTGAGTCCAAGTCCTTCTCATGATCCTCTAATATTTCGGGCTGGGCCTAAAACTCTAGTGCCACACAAAAAGAGGCTCGAGGTTTTGGATAAATTAGCCCAATTCACAATGTGGATCCATTAAAACCATTATATTTGCGTGTGGGCTGCCTGAATAAATGGCCCAACATTTTGGCCTTTATTATGGTATTATATTATATATTTTATTATGCAATATTACTTAAATAAATGACAAAAACTTGGCTGAATTTGGAGAATGAAATGAAGCCACTTTTGCTAGCTTTGGAAGGTGAGAACTCAAGGTTTGTGTATTCGAAGTACATTGAATCAAGATGGATGTCTTTTGGGGCGCCTATTTTAAGTGCACTGAATCAGGAGATTTACTTATCCAAAATTGATGATCCACATATGCATTTCATAGTAGAAAACCTGATCTTCAACTTCCGTCAAGGGGTCATCTTCATTTGAATAAGTTATAATGGTCAAAATGGCCTAAAAAGCTGCGGGTCAGAAACTGGAGAATATAAAGAAGATACATTGAACCTGGATGAAGCTCCTTGGATGCGCCAATATACATTTAATTTAGGAAAAAAATTTCATCTTATTATTATGTATTCATGTACTTATTTTCCTGTAAATAGTCCTTGTATTTGTACTTTGAAAATCAGAACTTTTGAATCATTAATCAAATTATATTTTATTCTTCACTTGGAAAAGTGTTGTGTGAGTTTCTCTGGAAAGGGAACTCAAATCTCGGATTATCAAGGACTTGAGCAATCCTTGTGGTTATCCATATACCAAGGTGCTTAGAAACAGATTTTCTAAGTGTTGAGGTTTTATTCCAAGGTGCCTTCACACAGGTTGTGATTGTGTCGCGGAGCTTATTGATTCCAAGGTGCTTCCACACGGGTTGTGGTTGTGTCAAGGACCTATTCCAAATACGTCAAATCCACGATCCTAAGTATTCATTAGATCCGAAGTCTTCCTCCGGGTGGTTTCGCATCAGTTGGTATCAGAGAATAGCGGATTGACGGTATTATATTCTTTTATTTTATTCTTCAAAAAAAAAAAAAAAAAATAAATAAAAAATAAAAAGAAAAAAAATTCATTTTATACACTTCACAATTTTTTTTTGTTCACTTTGGAATTTTAAAAACTCTTAAAAAAATTTTGATTCTTCACTCTTGGTATTTAGGAAAAACTCGAGTATCGCTGATTACTTGAAATCCGAATTGATTCTCTTACTTGAGCTAATTAAGCACACCTTTGAGAGGAAGAATGGCTGGAAATAATGATTTGAGAAAAAGGTATTCTAAAAATGCTTACTCCTGACAACTTGAGAAAGTTGGACAACGACTTGATGAATTGAATCGAAAATTTAAGGATGAGATTGAGAATATGAATAATCAATTTTGTGATGAGATACGAGAGTTTGTAGCAAAGAAAAATAAAGAGATTGATAACATCAAAAAGGTGGAGTTGAGAATGAAGGAAAGTGAGAATGTACTGAAGACAAAGGAAATATTCTCCGAGAGAACTTCCAGTTCTATCTATTGTTATATTTGTACCGGATATGTACATTGCGCGTATGAATGTCCAAATCTTTGGTTGAACTCTACTCAACATGTTGAGGTGGTGAAAACGTTGGCAAATGAGCCTTGTAATGTTCTTGTTGAGAATATCACTACTATTCCAGTTCCAGAAAACAAAATTAATTCTGAGGAGGTTCTTTGTGAATTGTGAGGCGATATTGTTGAAATTAAAGAGCCTGAGATTGATGATGCTCATGAAATTGAATTTGTGGACGAGAAAGAAACGATGTCTGAAGGGTCTATCTTGATGGAAGAACACAACAAGTCGATTTTGGTCGAAGCAAATGAAGAATCTATGTCACTAAATTCTTGTTGCAGTTTTATTAACTCTTCTTTGCAGGTACATGATAAGGAAATTACTGGGCTGTTGGGTTCACCAAATGCAGCCCTTATTTTGCCTTGGGATGATCTATTTCTGGTTGGTAATGGTGGAAAACCGGTGCACACTTTTGTTGTTCCTTTTGTGGCGCGTAATGTTGATAGCTCCCAAGTTTATTGCTATGTTGCTGCCACTCCAAGGTTCATTGATATGTATATTCAACCAAGAGACTTTTCATATGTTCCATTGACGAAGCATGGAACACGTTATCAACGTGAAATTCATTGGAAGATGTGCACTTGCATATTATTTGACCCCGTTAAGTCATTTCTGATTTTTGCGTGTTATTCAGGAATGGTTTGTACCTTTGTACTATATGCCATTTTAATCTCTAACCATGATCTGAATTCACAAATTTCACAAATAAAAGCTGTTTTTGAAACACTTCGAAAAGCACACATGATTGCTAATCTTAAGAAATGCTCTTTTTTCTTGGAAAGTTTTGTCTTCCTTGGTTTTGTTATAAGTAGGCGGCGAGATATCCAAGTTGATCAAAGGAAGTTGAAGACAATGGCTGATTGGCCTGAAACCAAAAGTGCAACGGAGGTCCGGAGTTGTCATGGCCTAACAAGTTTTTACCGATGTTTTATCCGGAATTTCAGCACCATTGCAGCCCCCTTAAACGAGTTGATCAAGAAAAACACACCATTTCTTTGGAGACCTACTCAAAGGGAAGCATTCGAAACTCTTAAATCTCATTTAATTTCAGCACATATACTTGCTTTGCCTGATTTTTCCAAAATGTTTGAAATTGAGTATGATGCATCGGGGTTGGTTATTGGCGGTATTTTGCTACAAAAAGGTTGTCCAATTGCTTTTTACGGTGATAAACTAAAAGGCGCAAATCTGAATTATGCTACTTATGACAAAGAGTTGAATGCACTTGTTCAATGCTTGCGTGTTTATTTGCGTCCTAGAGAGATTGTCATCCATTCTGATCATGAATCCTTACAACATTTAAAAGGGCAATCTAAGTTGCATCTCGACGGTATACTCCTCACCCGATATCCTCATTTCCTTGGGTTGATCTCTCTATGGAATTTCTTTTTGGTTTGCCTTGTTATCAGTCTGGTAAAGATTCGGTTTTTATGGTAGTTGATCGTTTTTCAAAGACGGCACATTTCATTGCGTGTAATAAGACCAATAATGCCTCTCATATTACTGACCTATTCTTTAAAGAAATTATGCGTTTACATGGTGTGCCTAAGTCGAATGTGAGTGATCGTGATGCAAAATTTATTAGACATTTCTGGCGTGTTCTATGGAAGCATTTAGGATCTACACTTTTATGTTCCACAACATATCATCCTCAGACCGATGGTCAAACAGAAATTGTTAATCGCACTTTGGGAAAGTTATTGCGCACCGTGGTGCAAAAGAACTTAAAGAATTTGGAGTCTTGTTTACCGTATGTTGAATTTGCTTATAATCATGCTACTCATTCTGCTACTTTGCATTCACCAATTGAGATTGTTTATGGCTTTAATCTTATCACTCCTATTGATCTTGTTCCTCTTTCCCCAGGAATGCTCATAAATCTCGAGGGAGAAAAGAAAGCTGAGATGGTCCGTGAGTTGCATGCAAAAGCAAGGCAAAATGTGGAGGCTCAAACTGCTCGCTATGAGGAACAAACCAACAAGGGGAAAAATGAGATGGTCTTTGACCCCGGAGATTGGGTATGGCTGCATTTTTGCAAAGAAAGGTTTCCAAACAAACGGAAGAACAAACATAAACCAGCACATACTTTTCATGATCCTTTTGCTGCATATGTTGATGATAATGCAACATTGAATTGCTATGATTATATTTCTGACACACCGGTCTTCATCGACATTTATATCAAACCAAGATACACTTTTCATGTTGTTGTAGTGAAGCAGGGATCTCGACATCAGCATGCAATTTTGAAGTTGTGTATTCGACTCATATTTGATCCAGGTGTTTTTTTTGGTGATATTTTGGATTTATTTAAGAATGGTGTTTGATTCTGAACTATACGACATTCTTTTGATTCGAGGACGAATCCTTCGCAACCGGGAGGGTCTGATATGAATCTGAGTCCAAGTCCTTCTCATGATCCTCTCATATGTCGGACTGGGCCTAAAACTCAAGTGCCACACAAAAAGAGGCTCGAGGTTTTGGATAAATTAGCCCAATTCACAATGTGGATCCATTAAAACCATTATATTTGCGTGTGGGCTGCCTGAATAAATGGCCCAACATTTTGGTCTTTATTATGGTATTATATTATATATTTTATTATGCAATATTACTTAAATAAATGACAAAAACTTGGCTGAATTTGGAGAATGAAATGGCGCCACTTTTGCTAGCTTTGGAAGGTGAGAAGTCAAGTTTTGTGTATTCCAAGTACATTGAATCAAGATGGATGTCTTTTGGGGCGCCTATTTTAAGTGCATTGAATCAGGAGCTTTACTTATCCAAAATTGATGATCCATATATGCATTTCATAGTAGAAAACCTGATCTTCAACTTTCGTCAAGGGGTCATCTTCATTTGAATAAGTTATAATGGTCAAAATGGCCTAAAAATGGGGGTCAGAAAGTGGAGAATATAAAGAAGATACATTGAACCTGGATGAAGCTCCTTGGATGCGCCAATATGCATTTAATTTAGGAAAAAAATTTCATCTTATTATTATGAATTCATGTACTTATTTTCCTATAAATAGTCCTTGTATTTGTACTTTGAAAATCAGAACTTTTGAATCATTAATCAATATATTTTATTCTTCACTTGGAAAAGTGTTGTGTGAGTTTCTCTGGAAAGGGAATTCAAATCTCGGATTATCAAAGACTTGAGCAATCCTTGTGGTTATCCATATACCAAGGTGCTTAGAAACAGGTTTTCTAAGTGTTGAGGTTTTATTCCAAGGTGCCTTCACACAGGTTGTGATTGTGTCGCGGAGCTTATTGATTCCAAGGTGTTTGCACACGGGTTGTGGTTGTGTCAAGGACCTATTCCAAATACGTCAAATACACGATCCTAAGTATTCATTAGATCCGAAGTCTTCCTCCGGGTGGTTTCACATCAAAACTCTAATACAATAATATAAAAAAGTTGTAAACCCCCGTTTTGAGTAAACTCTACTATACAATTATTTACAAAAAGTTGTAAGCCCCCGTTTTGAGTAAACTCTACTATAATTATATACAAAAAGTTGTAAACCTCCATTTTGAGTGAACTCTACTATAATTATATACAAAAAGTTGTAAACCCCCGTTTTGAGTAACTCTACTATACAATTATGTACAATTGTAAACCCCCGTTTTGAGTAAACTCTACTATAATTATATGCAAAAAGTTGTAAACCTCCATTTTAAGTGAACTCTACTATAATTATACACAAAAAGTTGTTAAGCCCCGTTTTGTGTAAACACTAATACAATATATATACAAAAAGTTGTAAACCCCCGTTTTGAGTAAACTCTACTATACAATTATATACAAAAAGATGTAAACCCCCATTTTGAGTAAACTCAACTATATTATATACAAAAAGTTGTATACGTCCGTTTTGAGTGAACTCTACGATAATTATATACAAAAACTTGTAAACCCCCGTTTTGAATAAACTCTAATATAATAATATACAAAAAGTTGTAAACCCCTGTTTTGAGTAAACTCTACTATACAATTATATACAAAAAGTTGTAAACCCCCGTTTTGAGTAAAATCTACAATTCAATTATATACAAAAAGTTGTAAACCACCATTTTGAGTGAACTCTAATACAATAAAATACAAAAAGTTGTAATCCCTCTTTTGAGTAAACTCTAAATGACAATTATATACAAAAAGTTGTAAACCCCCGTTTGATTGTACAAAAAGTTGTAAACCCCCGTTTTGAGTAAACTCTACTATAATTATATACAAAAAGTTGTAAACGTCCGTTTTGAGTGAACTCTACTATAATTATATACAAAAAGTTGTAAACCCAAAAGTTGAAAACCCCGTTTTGAGAAAAACTCTACTAGACAATTATATACAAAAAGTTGTAAACCCACGTTTTATTGTACAAAAAGTTGTAAACCCCCGTTTTGAGTAAACTCTACTATAATTATATACAAAAAGTTGTAAACGTCCGTTTTGAGTGAACTCTACTATAATTATATACAAAAAGTTGTAAACCCCCGTTTTGAGTAAACTCTAATACAATAATATACAAAAAGTTGAAAACCCCCGTTTTGAGAAAACTCTACTATACCATTATATACAAAAAGTTGTAAACACCCGTTTTTATTGTACCAAAAGTTGTAAACCCCCGTTTTGAGTAAACTCTACTATACAATTATATATAAAAAGTTGTAAACCTCTGTTTTGAGTGAACTCTACTATAATTATATACAACAAGTTGTAAAACCCGGTTTTGAGAAAACCCTACTATACAATTATATATAAAAAGTTGTAAACCCCCATTTTGAGTAAACTCTAATACAATAATATACAAAAAGTTGTAAACCCGTGTTTTGAGTAAACTCTACTATACAATTATTTACAAAATGTTGTAAACCCCCGTTTTGAGTAAACTCTACTATACAAATATATACAAAAAGTTGTAAACCTCTATTTTGAGTGAACTCTGCTATAATTATATACCAAAAGTTGTAAACCCCCGTTATGAGTAAACTCTCATACAATAATATATAAAAGCAATAAACCCCAGTTTGAGTAAACTACACAATACAATTATATACAAAAAGTTGTAAACCTCCGTATTGAGTGAACTCTACTATCATTATATACAAGAAGTTGTAAACCCTCGTTTTGAGTAAACTCTAATACAATAATATACAAAAAGTTGTAAACCCCCGTTTTGAGTAAACTCTACTATACAATTATATACAAAAAGTTGTAAACCTCCGTTTTGAGTGAAATCTACTATAATGGTATACATAAAGTTGTAAACCCCCATTTTGAGTAAACTCTAATACAATAATATACAAAAAGTTGTAAACCCCCGTTTTGAGAAAACTCTACTATACAATTATTTACATAAATTTGTAAACCCCAGTTTTGAGTAAACTCTACTAAAATTATATACAAAAACTTGTAAACCCCCGTTTTGAGTAAACTCTAATACAATAATATACAAAAAGTTGTAAACCCCCGTTTTGAGTAAACTCTACTATACAATTATATACCAAAAGTTGTAAACCCCCGTTTTGAGTAAACTCTAATACAATAATATACAAAAAGTTGTAAACCCCGTTTTGAGTAAACTCTACTATACAATTATTTACAAAAAGTTGTAAACCCCCGTTTTGATTAAACACTACTAAAATTATATACAAAAACTTGTAAACCCCCGTTTTGAGTAAACTCTAATACAATAATATACAAAAAGTTGTAAACCCCCATTTTGAGTAACTCTACTATACAATTATATAAAAAAAGTTGTACACCCCCGTTTTGAGTAAAATCTACAATACAATTATATACAAAAAGTTGTACACCCTGTTTTGAGTAAACTCTAATACAATAATATACAAAAAGATGTAAACCCCCATTTTGAGTAAACTCTACTATACAATTATTTACAAGAAGTTGAAAACCCCCGTTTGAGTAAACTACACTATACAATTATATACAAAAAGTTGTAAACCTCCGTTTTGAGTGAACTCTACTATCATTATATACAAAAAGTTGTAAACCCTCGTTTTGAGTAAACTCTAATACATTAATATACAAAAAGTTTTAAACCCCCGTTTTGAGTAAACTCTACTATACAATTAAAAAGTTTTAAACCCCCGTTTTGAGTAAACTCTACTATACAATTATATACAAAAAGTTGTAAACCCCTGTTTTGAGTAAACTCTACTATACAATTATTTACAAAAAGTTGTAAGTCCCCGTTTTGAGTGAACTCTACTATAATTATATACAAAAAGTTGTAAACCTCCATTTTGAGTGAACTCTACTATAATTATATACAAAAAGTTGTAAACCCCCGTTTTGAGTAACTCTATTATATAATTATGTACAATTGTAAACCCCCGTTTTGAGTAAACTCTACTATAATTATATGCAAGAAGTTGTAAACCTCCATTTAAGTGAACTCTACTATAATTATACACAAAAAGTTGTTTAGCCCCGTTTTGTGTAAACACTAATATAATAATATACAAAAAGTTATAAACCCCCGTTTTGAGTAAACTCTACTATACAATTACATACAAAAAGATGTAAACCCCCATTTTGAGTAAACTCAACTATATTATATACAAAAAGTTGTATACCTCCGTTTTGAGTGAACTCTACGATAATTATATACAAAACTTGTAAACCCCCATTTTGAATAAACTCTAATACAATAATATACAAAAAGTTGTAAACCCCCGTTTTGAGTAAACTCTACTATACAATTATATACAAAAAGTTGTAAACCCCCGTTTTGAGTAAAATCTACAATTCAATTATATACAAAAAGTTGTAAACCACCATTTTGAGTGAACTCTAATACAATAAAATACAAAAAGTTGTAATCCCTCTTTTGAGTAAACTCTAAAAGACAATTATATACAAAAAGTTGTAAACCCCGCTTTATTGTACAAAAAGTTGTAAACCCCCGCTTTTGAGTAAACTCTACTATAATTATATACAAAAAGTTGTAAACGTCCGTTTTGAGTGAACTCTACTATAATTATATACAAAAAAACCTCGTTGTAAACCCAAAAGTTGAAAACCCCGTTTTGAGAAAAAACTCTACTAGACAATTATATACAAAAGTTGTAAACCCACGCTTTATTGTACAAAAAGTTGTACACCCCCGTTTTGAGTAAACTCTACTATAATTATATACAAAAAGTTGTAAACCTCCGTTTTGAGTGAACTCTACTATAATTATATACAAAAAGTTGTAAACCCCGTTTTGAGTAAACTCTAATACAATAATATACAAAAGTTGAAAACCCCGCTTTGAGAAAAACTCTACTATACCATTATATACAAAAAGTTGTAAACACCCGCTTTTATTGTACCAAAAGTTGTAAACCCCGCTTTGAGTAAACTCTACTATACAATTATATATAAAAAGTTGTAAACCTCTGCTTTTGAGTGAACTCTACTATAATTATATACAACAAGTTGTAAAACCGGTTTTGAGAAAACTCTACTATACAATTATATATAAAAAGTTGTAAACCCCCATTTTGAGTAAACTCTAATACAATAATATACAAAAAGTTGTAAACCCGTGTTTTGAGTAAACTCTACTATACAATTATTTACAAAATGTTGTAAACCCTCATTTTGAGTAAACTCTACTATACAAATATATACAAAAAGTTGTAAACCTCTATTTTGAGTGAACTCTGCTATAATTATATACCAAAAGTTGTAAACCCCCGTTATGAGTAAACTCTCATACAATAATATATAAAAAGCAATAAACCCCAGTTTGAGTAAACTACACAATACAATTATATACAAAAAGTTGTAAACCTCCGTATTGAGTGAACTCTACTATCATTATATACAAGAAGTTGTAAACCCTCGTTTTGAGTAAACTCTAATACAATAATATACAAAAAGTTGTAAACCCCCGTTTTGAGTAAACTCTACTATACAATTATATACAAAGAGTTGTAAACCTCCGTTTTGAGTGAAATCTACTATAATGGTATACATAAAGTTGTAAACCCCCATTTTGAGTAAACTCTAATACAATAATATACAAAAAGTTGTAAACCCCCGTTTTGAGAAAACTCTACTATACAATTATTTACATAAATTTGTAAACCCCTTTTGTAAACTCTAGTAAACTCTACTAAAATTATATACAAAAATATACTTGTAAACCCCGTTTTGAGTAAACTCTACTAATACAATAATATACAAAAGTTGTAAACCCCGTTTTGAGTAAACTCTACTATACAATTATATACAAAAAGTTGTAAACCCCTGTTTTGAGTAAACTCTAATACAATAATATACAAAAAGTTGTAAACCCCCGTTTTGAGTAAACTCTACTATACAATTATTTACAAAAAGTTGTAAACCCCCGTTTTGAGTAAACTCTACTAAAATTATATACAAAAACTTGTAAACCCCCGTTTTGAGTAAACTCTAATACAATAATCTAATACAATAATATACAAAAAGTTGTAAACCCCCATTTTGAGTAAACACTACTATACAATTATATACAAAAAGTTGTACACCCCCGTTTTGAGTAAAATCTACAATACAATTATATACAAAAAGTTGTAAACCCTGTTTTGAGTAAACTCTAATACAATAATATACAAAAAGATGTAAACCCCCGTTTTGAGTAAACTCTACTATACAATTATTTACAAGAAGTTGAAAACCCCCGTTTGAGTAAACTACACTATACAATTATATACAAAAAGTTGTAAACCTCCGTTTTGAGTGAACTCTACTATCATTATATACAAAAAGTTGTAAACCCTCGTTTTGAGTAAACTCTAATACATTAATATACAAAAAGTTTTTAAACCCCGTTTTGAGTAAACTCTACTATACAATTATAAAAAAGTTTTAAACCCCGTTTTGAGTAAACTCTACTATACAATTATATACAAAAAGTTGTAAACCCCCTATTTTGAGTAAACTCTACTATACAATTATTTACAAAAAGTTGTAAGTCCCGTTTTGAGTGAACTCTACTATAATTATATACAAAAGTTGTAAACCTCTCCATTTTGAGTGAACTCTACTATAATTATATACAAAAAGTTGTAAACCCCGTTTTGAGTAACTCTACTATATATAATTATATACAATTGTAAACCCCGTTTTGAGTAAACTCTACTATAATTATATACAAAAAGTTGTAAACCCTCCGTTTTAAGTGAACTCTACTATAATTATATACAAAAAGTTGTAAACCCCGTTTTGAGTAAACTCTAATATAATTATATACAAAAAGTTGTAAACCCCGCTTTGAGTAAACTCTACTATACAATTATATACAAAAAGTTGTAAACCCCCATTTTGAGTAAACTCTACTATATTATATACAAAAAGTTGTAAACCCCGTTTTGAGTAAACTCTACTAAAATTATATACAAAAACTTGTAAACCCCGTTTTGAATAAACTCTAATACAATAATATACAAAAAGTTGTAAACCCCCGTTTTGAGTAAACTCTACTATACAATTATATACAAAAAGTTGTAAACCCCGTTTTGAGTAAAATCTACAATTGTAATTATATACAAAATACAAAAGTAAACCCCATTTTGAGTAAACTCTACTATACAATTATATACAAAAAGTTGTAAACCCTCTTTTGAGTAAACTCTACAAATACAATTATATACAAAAAAACCCCGTTTTGAGTAATTATATACAAAAAGTTGTAAACCCCGCTTTGAGTAAACTCTACTATACAATTATATACAAAAAGTTGTTGTAACCCTTTGAGTAAACTCTTTTGAGTAAACTTGTAAACCCCGCTATAATTATATAATTAAAAAAAAGTTGTAAACCCCCGTTTTGAGTAAACTCTAATATAAATTATATACAAAAAGTTGTAAACCCCCGCTTTGAGTAAACTCTACTATACAATTATATACAAAAGTTGTAAACCCCGTTTTGAGTAAACTCTACTATACAATAGTAAACTCTACAAAAAGTTGTAAACCCCTGCTTTGAGTAAACTCTACTATACAATTATATACAAAAAGTTGTAAACCCCCGTTTTGAGTAAACTCTACTATAATTATATACAAAAAGTTGTAAACCCCCGTTTTGAGTAAACTCTAATACAATTATATACAAAAGTTGTAAACCCCCGTTTTGAGTAAACTCTACTATACAATTATATACAAAAGTTGTAAACCCCGTTTTGAGTAAACTCTACTATACAATTATATACAAAAAGTTGTAAACCCCCGTTTTGAGTAAACTCTACTATACAATTATATACAAAAAGTTGTAAACCCCGCTTTGAGTAAACTCTACTATACAATTATATACAAAAAGTTGTAAACCCCCCGTTTTGAGTAAACTCTACTATAATAATTATATACAAAAAAGTTGTAAACCCCATTTTGAGTAAACTCTACTATACAATTATATACAAAAAGTTGTAAACCCCCGTTTTGAGTAAACTCTACTATACAATTATATACAAAAAACCCTGTAAACCCCGTTTTATGAGTAAACTCTACTATACAATTATATACAAAAAGTTGTAAACCCCCGTTTTGAGTAAACTCTACTATACAATTATATACAAAAATTTGTAAACCCCCGTTTTGAGTAAACTCTACTATACAATATATACAAAAAGTTGTAAACCCCCATTTTGAGTAAACTCTAATACAATAATATACAAAAAGTTGTAAACCCCGTTTTGAGTAAACTCTACTATACAATTATATACAAAAAGTTGTAAACCCCCGTTTTGAGTAAACTCTACTATACAATTATATACAAAAAGTTGTAAACCCCATTTTGAGTAAACTACTATACAATTATATACAAAAAGTTGTAACCCTAAGTAAACTCTACTATATTATATACAAAAAGTTGTAAACCCCCATTTTGAGTAAACTCTACTATACAATTATATACAAAAAGTTGTAAACCCCGTTTTGAGTAAACTCTACTATACAATTATATACAAAAAGTTGTAAACCCCCGTTTTGAGTAAACTCTACTATACAATTATATACAAAAAGTTGTAAACCCTCGTTTTGAGTAAACTCTACTATAATTATATACAAAAAGTTGTAAACCCCCCTTTTGAGTAAACTCTACTATACAATTATATACAAAAAGTTGTAAACCCCGTTTTGAGTAAACTCTACTATACAATTATATACAAAAAGTTGTAAACCCCCATTTTGAGTAAACTCTACTATACAATTATATACAAAAAGTTGTAAACCCCGCTTTTGAGTAAACTCTACAATATATAATTATATACAAAAAGTTGTAAACCCCCGTTTTGAGTAAACTCTACTATAAATTATATACAAAAAGTTGTAAACCCCCGCTTTGAGTAAACTCTACTATACAATTATATACAAAAAGTTGTAAACCCCCGCTTTGAGTAAACTCTACTATACAATTATATACAAAAAGTTGTAAACCCCCGCTTTGAGTAAACTCTACTATATAATATATACAAAAAGTTGTAAACCCCGTTTTGAGTAAACTCTACTAATACAAAAATATACCCTGTTTTAAAACCTACTATTTTGAGTAAACTCTACTAAACTACATAATTATATACAAAAAGTTGTAAACCCCGTTTTGAGTAAACTCTACTATAAATTATATATACAAAAAGTTGTAAACCCCGTTTTGAGTAAACTCTACTATAAATTATATACAAAAAGTTGTAAACCCCTTTTTTGAGTAAACTCTAATACTATACAATAATATACAAAAAGTTGTAAACCCCCGTTTTGAGTAAACTCTACTATACAATTATATACAAAAAGTTGTAAACCCCGTTTTGAGTAAACTCTACTATACAATTATATACAAAAAGTTGTAAACCCCGTTTTGAGTAAACTCTACTATAATTATATACAAAAAGTTGTAAACCCCGTTTTGAGTAAACTCTACTATACAATTATATATAAAAAAAGTTGTAAACCCCGTTTGAGTAAACTACACTATACAACAATATATACAAAAACAAAAAGTAAACCTCCGTTTTGAGTAAACTCTACTATACAATTATATACAAAAAGTTGTAAACCCTCGTTTTGAGTAAACTCTACTACAATAATATACAAAAGTTATAAACCCCTTTTTTGAGTAAACTCTACTATACAATTATATACAAAAAGTTGTAAACCCCGTTTTGAGTAAACTCTACTATAAATTATATACAAAAAGTTGTAAACCCTGCTTTTGAGTAAACTCTACTATACAATTATATACAAAAGTTGTAAACCCTGCTTTGAGTAAACTCTACTATAAATTATATACAAAAAGTTGTAAACCCCCGTTTTGAGTGAACTCTACTATAATTATATACAAAAAGTTGTAAACCCCGTTTTTGAGTAAACTCTACTACATAAAAAATATTGTAAACCCCCGTTTTGAGTAAACTCTACTATACAATTATATACACAAAATTTGTAAACCCCGCTTTGAGTAAACTCTACTAATAAATTATATACAAAAACTTGTAAACCCCGTTTTGAGTAAACTCTAATACAATAATATACAAAAAGTTGTAAACCCCGCTTTGAGTAAACTACAATACTATACAATTATATACCAAAAGTTGTAAACCCCCGCTTTGAGTAAACTCTAATACAATAATATACAAAATTTGTAAACCCCGTTTTGAGTAAACTCTACTATACAATTATTTACAAAAAGTTGTAAACCCCGTTTTGATTAAACACTACTAAAATTATATACAAAAACTTGTAAACCCCGCTTTTGAGTAAACTCTAATACAATAATATACAAAAAGTTGTAAACCCCCATTTTGAGTAACTCTACTATACAATTATATAAAAAAAGTTGTACACCCCCGTTTTGAGTAAAATCTACAATACAATTATATACAAAAAGTTGTACACCCTGTTTTGAGTAAACTCTAATACAATAATATACAAAAAGATGTAAACCCCCGTTTTGAGTAAACTCTACTATACAATTATTTACAAGAAGTTGAAAACCCCCGTTTGAGTAAACTACACTATACAATTATATACAAAAAGTTGTAAACCTCCGTTTTGAGTGAACTCTACTATCATTATATACAAAAAGTTGTAAACCCTCGTTTTGAGTAAACTCTAATACATTAATATACAAAAAGTTTTAAACCCCCGTTTTGAGTAAACTCTACTATACAATTATATACAAAAAGTTGTAAACCCCTGTTTTGAGTAAACTCTACTATACAATTATATACAAAAAGTTGTAAACCCCCTGTTTTGAGTAAACTCTACTATACAATTATTTACAAAAAGTTGTAAGTCCCCGTTTTGAGTGAACTCTACTATAATTATATACAAAAAGTTGTAAACCTCCATTTTGAGTGAACTCTACTATAATTATATACAAAAAGTTGTAAACCCCCGTTTTGAGTAACTCTACTATATAATTATGTACAATTGTAAACCCCCGTTTTGAGTAAACTCTACTATAATTATATTGAAGAAGTTGTAAACCTCCATTTAAGTGAACTCTACTATAATTATACACAAAAAGTTGTTTAGCCCCGTTTTGTGTAAACACTAATATAATAATATACAAAAAGTTGTAAACCCCCGTTTTGAGTAAACTCTACTATACAATTATATACAAAAAGATGTAAACCCCCATTTTGAGTAAACT
The DNA here is from genome assembly GCA_026214975.1 of Gentiana macrophylla. NCBI lineage: Eukaryota > Viridiplantae > Streptophyta > Magnoliopsida > Gentianales > Gentianaceae > Gentiana > Gentiana macrophylla. The sequence continues at coordinate 3,043 of JAOBSW010000937.1, read as the reverse complement.
CAACTATATTATATACAAAAAGTTGTATACCTCCGTTTTGAGTGAACTCTACGATAATTATATACAAAAACTTGTAAACCCCCATTTTGAATAAACTCTAATACAATAATATACAAAAAGTTGTAAACCCCTGTTTTGAGTAAACTCTACTATACAATTATATACAAAAAGTTGTAAACCCCCGTTTTGAGTAAAATCTACAATTCAATTATATACAAAAAGTTGTAAACCACCATTTTGAGTGAACTCTAATACAATAAAATACAAAAAGTTGTAATCCCTCTTTTGAGTAAACTCTAAAAGACAATTATATACAAAAAGTTGTAAACCCCCGTTTTATTGTACAAAAAGTTGTAAACCCCGTTTTGAGTAAACTCTACTATAATTATATACAAAAAGTTGTAAACGTCCGTTTTGAGTGAACTCTACTATAATTATATACAAAAAGTTGTAAACCCAAAAGTTGAAAACCCCCGTTTTGAGAAAACTCTACTAGACAATTATATACAAAAAGTTGTAAACCCACGTTTTATTGTACAAAAAGTTGTAAACCCCCGTTTTGAGTAAACTCTACTATAATTATATACAAAAAGTTGTAAACGTCCGTTTTGAGTGAACTCTACTATAATTATATACAAAAAGTTGTAAACCCCCGTTTTGAGTAAACTCTAATACAATAATATACAAAAAGTTGAAAACCCCCGTTTTGAGAAAACTCTACTATACCATTATATACAAAAAGTTGTAAACACCCGTTTTTATTGTACCAAAAGTTGTAAACCCCTGTTTTGAGTAAACTCTACTATACAATTATATATAAAAAGTTGTAAACCTTTATTTTGAGTGAACTCTACTATAATATATACAACAAGTTGTAAAACCCGGTTTTGAGAAAACCCTACTGTACAATTATATATAAAAAGTTGTAAACCCCCATTTTGAGTAAACTCTAATACAATAATATACAAAAGTTGTAAACCCGTGTTTTGAGTAAACTCTATATATACAATTATTTACAAAATGTTGTAAACCCCTGTTTTGAGTAAACTCTACTATACAAATATATACAAAAAGTTGTAAACCTCTATTTTGAGTGAACTCTGCTATAATTATATACCAAAAGTTGTAAACCCCCGTTATGAGTAAACTCTAATACAATAATATATAAAAAGCAGTAAACCCCCGTTTGAGTAAACTACACAATACAATTATATACAAAAGTTGTAAACCTCCGTATTGAGTGAACTCTACTATCATTATATACAAAAAGTTGTAAACCCTCGTTTTGAGTAAACTCTAATACAATAATATACAAAAAGTTGTAAACCCCCGTTTTGAGTAAACTCTACTATACAATTATATACAAAAAGTTGTAAACCTCCGTTTTGAGTGAAATCTACTATAATGGTATACATAAAGTTGTAAACCCCCATTTTGAGTAAACTCTAATACAATAATATACAAAAAGTTGTAAACCCCCGTTTTGAGAAAACTCTACTATACAATTATTTACATAAATTTGTAAACCCCAGTTTTGAGTAAACTCTACTAAAATTATATACAAAAACTTGTAAACCCCCGTTTTGAGTAACAAGTAATACAATAATATACAAAAAGTTGTAAACCCCCGTTTTGAGTAAACTCTACTATACAATTATATACCAAAAGTTGTAAACCCCCGTTTTGAGTAAACTCTAATACAATAATATACAATAAGTTGTAAACCCCCGTTTTGAGTAAACTCTACTATACAATTATTTACAAAAAGTTGTAAACCCCCGTTTTGATTAAACACTACTAAAATTATATACAAAAACTTGTAAACCCCCGTTTTGAGTAAACTCTAAAACAATAATATACAAAAAGTTGTAAACCCTCATTTTGAGTAACTCTACTATACAATTATATAAAAAAAGTTGTACACCCCCGTTTTGAGTAAAATCTACAATAAAATTATATACAAAAGTTGTACACCCTGTTTTGAGTAAACTCTAATACAATAATATACAAAAAGATGTATACCCCCGTTTTGAGTAAACTCTACTATACAATTATTTACAAGAAGTTGAAAACCCCCGTTTGAGTAAACTACACTATACAATTATATACAAAAAGTTGTAAACCTCCGTTTTGAGTGAACTCTACTATCATTATATACAAAAAGTTGTAAACCCTCGTTTTGAGTAAACTCTAATACATTAATATACAAAAAGTTTTAAACCCCCGTTTTTAAACTCTACTATACAATTAAAAAGTTTTAAACCCCCGTTTTGAGTAAACTCTACTATACAATTATATACAAAAAGTTGTAAACCCCTGTTTTGAGTAAACTCTACTATACAATTATTTACAAAAAGTTGTAAGCCCCCGTTTTGAGTGAACTCTACTATAATTATATACAAAAAGTTGTAAACCTCCATTTTGAGTGAACTCTACTATAATTATATACAAAAAGTTGTAAACCCCCGTTTTGAGTAACTCTACTATATAATTATGTACAATTGTAAACCCCCGTTTTGAGTAAACTCTACTATAATTATATGCAAGAAGTTGTAAACCTCCATTTAAGTGAACTCTACTATAATTATACACAAAAAGTTGTTAAGCCCCGTTTTGTGTAAACACTAATATAATAATATACAAAAAGTTGTAAACCCCCGTTTTGAGTAAACTCTACTATACAATTATATACAAAAAGATGTAAACCCCCATTTTGAGTAAACTCAACTATATTATATACAAAAAGTTGTATACCTCCGTTTTGAGTGAACTCTACGATAATTATATACAAAAACTTGTAAACCCCCGTTTTGAATAAACTCTAATACAATAATATACAAAAAGTTGTAAACCCCTGTTTTGAGTAAACTCTACTATACAATTATATACAAAAAGTTGTAAACCCCCGTTTTGAGTAAAATCTACAATTCAATTATATACAAAAAGTTGTAAACCACCATTTTGAGTGAACTCTAATACAATAAAATACAAAAAGTTGTAATCCCTCTTTTGAGTAAACTCTAAAAGACAATTATATACAAAA